>VYZT01057676.1:9787-73090 GCA_013400735.1 Pomatostomus ruficeps | reverse complement strand
TTGGGTAGGAAGGGACCTTCAAGAGCCTCGAGCTCAGGTCCTACCCTGGCTTCTGCAGGGGAATCTCCATTTGTGAGTGGACACGGTGCGTGATTTATGTGTCAGCTTAACATTTGTCTAATTGTTTATATTTTCTCTCACCCAGCAGTCCCAGCACCTCTCTGGCCACACATCCATCTTGCTAATGCACTTTTTGTGACTCCTGCTCTTCAGAGCTCCAGACACGCAGCGGGAGGTGGCAATGAGCTTGCCTTTCAATTGCCACAACATGCCACTTCATTTCTGCTTGAAATCTTCTTCTGCATATTGTCACTAGCCCCAGCAGTTTGTTTCTCCTCTTATCTCACCAACATGAAGTTTGAATAAAACCTCCTAAGAAACAGCCCAAGTATGTGAGAAACAGCAGCCGTAGGAGGCCACAGCCAAGGATTTTCAGTTCTTGCCTCTTGTATTTCCCATTGTTTTTACCTATGGATACATTTCAGACTTCACGGGCCAAATTCATCCTATTCCAGTGAAGTTACCTCAGAGACACACTTGGCTCTGTTGCTTTAAAAAAAAATAGATAATCCCAAACAGCAGGATGATTTTATGACCGCTAATTACATTTGTTGCTATGCAAGCTAAGATAATGATAAGAGTAATCGTATCTCATGCTTCAGGGCATACGCTCATCACCTGTGGACATCAGGAAGGAATTTTTCTCCCCATGTACAGCACTGTTCAATTAACTAGATGGATTGTGGTGGGTTTGTTTTCTCTGTGTTTTCTTCCTCTGAAGGATCATTTATTAGCTGCAGCCGGAATAGGTATAGCAGATTGAATTAACCAACAGTCTGATCCAATATGGGCATTCCTAAATCCCCACCCTGGGAAGTAAAATCAGCGGAGGAAAAAGAATATGTAATCTTGTGCAATTTGGAAACTGATTGTTTTTCAAGTGCCCAAATATCCTGCCCATAACCAAAGTTGGGAATGCAGCAATGCCGAGCTTTGGGCTACCATGTTGCACAAAATCTGGCTCGGAGAGTGCCCCAGTTTGGGGAAACTTGGAGGATTGCTCTTGTCTTTTGACTCCGTGAGTAGCATCTGCATTCGAGCACCACTGGGTCCTACGGATTATGTTTGTGGCTACCCGTCACGTTGCATTAGAATAGCCAGCCTCAGCCAGAAAAGCAATTGAAAGGCATTGGAAATCTGCCTCGCTGCCCACATCCAGGGAATAAGCTCTCTGATAATCCTAATAGAGAAGATCAAATTTGCCAAGAAAACAGAAGCGATTGCTTGTATTTTGCTTCGTTCTCCCCAACTATCTTTCTGCTCCTCGCAAGACTTAATCAACAGCTAATAAACCTCAGCTTTTCAGCGCACAACAGAGTATTGTCTTTCTAGTACTTGTGTTGGGACTGGGATTTATCTGTTATTGACTTCATCCCTTTCCTATCCTTTCCTTTTGTTTGGTCCCCATTCCCCTTTCCTCACTAGCGCTTGCTTTATTTTTATCTCTAGTAAAGCAGGTCTGCCATTTAATTAGCAAACTGGCCTCTACCTGAAGCCAAATGAAATGTAATCTCCTGCCGACCTGAATGCAAGGTAGAAATTCCATGTCTGAAAGATTTCAACATTTGTCTTGACTTATTGCTGGAGAAAGGCAGAAAACTTCCAGGTTTATTTCTGGGAGAAAATTCTGAAAACAAAACAGTGTGAATTTGTCAATACTCATTGGGCGTTTGTTCCACGTTAATAAACCAGCCAAAAAGGAGCTGTTTCATAGCAAAACAGGAGCAACTCTGCATTGATTCCACCGGCCTGGGGTAGCAAAGACCTTTGTGGTGTCATGCTCAGATGCACCTTTTGGTGATAGATGAGAGAGGGACCCAAAGAATTGTTAGGATTGGAAGGCACCTCTGGAGATCGCCCAAGGCAGGGCCACCACAGTAGGTGACACAGGAGCGCATCTCGGTGGGTTTGGGGGATGACTCCCTGCCCTCCCTGGACAGCTGGAAAGATCCAACTCCTCAGACACCAAACCAGAGCTGCCCTTTGCCCTCGGGCTGGTGCTCTGTGCAGCCCCTCCTGCTGCGGGCGGCCGGGAGGAGCGGGCAGTGCTGGATGGACGGCTGGGCTCAGTGTCCCTGTGCATCCATGCCAGTTCCTGGTGTTCCCTCTGCTCCCCGGCAGCAGCTCTGGGGAATCACGAGTGATGGCTCCTCTTAACCTCCGGACACACCTCTGTTATTAACCGTCCATAAAACTCCACGGCCCTTTTAAAACACCCGGCTACTGTTATTTAATTCTCCTGACTTGTGCAATAAAAACGAGATGGGAGAGGATGGCCAACACCTCCCCGGGAGTCAGCCCCACAAATACAGACCTCGCAGGGCACCTGAGCTCCCGTGGTGCTCAGCGTGGCTGAGTATTGAACCAACATCACCTCAATAAACCTTCCTGATTCCCTCGAAGAAGAAAAGTGTCATAGAGTAATCAAATAGCTCGGGTCAGCGTGAGCAGTAACAGCTTATTTTCATTGCTGAGCTGCACTGCACAAACACCTATCTGTCAGCACTCCACTGGTTTAGTTCCAGGCAAAATGACTCTCTTGCTCTCCAATCTGGCGTGCTGGCAGTGCGGGAATGCAAACAGCCAGCCCTTTGTGTTCACCTGCAGCTTTATTCCCTTCATCAATAATTGCTAAAGAGACAAATGAAATTTTTCATACGTTGGGTCTGGAATTATATCACAGCAGTGCTTTTGTTTGATCAAAATTGCTCAATGTTTTCTGTAGCTTGGAACAGCATAAAGATTGCAGGCTTGGAAATTACACATATGCCTCATCCTATCTCGAGGAATTCCAAAAGCCACTTGTGAGACAAGAAATGCTCACCATATTCCTTAGGAGTTGTCCAAAAATAGTTGACCAAGTTATTCTGATTCCATCCAAAGCAATGGCATGATGCTCAGTGCAGTTGGGAACAGACCTCTGCTGTGATGCAAAATTCTCCTTTGAATTTTGAATTTAAACTCAGTGATCTAAACATTTGCAAAAATTAAAAAAACCGTTCAGATGCATTAACAAGGCAGAGCCTGGACCTGTCAGTTTAATCCTGTGTATCCTTAGATCCACAGGACAAGAAATGCTGCTGTTCCCAGAGGCTTTAGAGTGGGAAGATCCATCAGTCACAGAACTGTAGAATCATGGAATGGTTTAGGTTGGAAGGGACCTTAAATCCCATCCAGTGCCACCCCTGCCATGCCAGAGATACCTCCCACTGTCCCAGGCTGCTCCAAGCCCCCTCCAATGTGACTGGACACTTCCAGGGATCCAGGGGCAGCCACAGCTCCTCTGGGTTATTCCCACCTCAAACAGAATCTGCCAAAGCTGAGGGCAGCTGATACCAAAGGGGAATTCTCAGCGTTTTGCAGGTTGGCTCCCAGGGATGAGTTCCCTGCTTCTTTGGGGTTCTTCTCCAAGCTCAAAAACATCGGAGCTCCACACAGTTCCCTTAATCTTTCTCAAGAATTCAGAACCAAAATGTTGTTTCTGGCCCAGCTGGAGTTTTTCAGAGAGCTTTGCTAGTGAAGAGTGGGGAGTGAGTTGTGGCACATGGAGAAAGAGGAGGACAATTAGAAAAGTAAATGTGGAGCTGGAAGAGAGGTGACACAAAGGAAAACGGAGTTACCTCTGCTACGTCACATCTTAGGAAGGACTTCAAGGAAGCAGAAGTTCATGTCGTCGGAATTACAGGAGGAGACAACCTCAGCAGTAGAATTTCAGAAAAGGGATGGATGGAAAGTAAAAAGGAGACAGTTCATGGGCCTTGGCTTCAAAAGGGTAAGGGAAAAGGATGGAATTAGCATTAGAAAGAGGGAAAAAACCCAAACCCAACCAAGTGGGAGCTCCTCAGTGCAGAGGGAGCAGAAGAGCCAGGACTAATAAATAAACCCCAGGCTAGATAAACCCCAATCTGTTTGCCTGTGGCACCAAGCAAGTATCTGAACAGGAGCTGGGGAAGTCAGTTCTCCTCTCCTTATCCACGGGAAGTGGCAGGGCCCAGACTGAGACAGCGAGACAGAGGCTGAGGTGCTAAATGGGGATTGTTGGGTGCTGGGTTCCTGCACGCAGCCACATTTATTGCATCCCAGTGTTTAATGTTCACAAACCATTAGATACATGTATATTTATGGTTTGATAATCAGCTGTCATTAACAGATGAGTAAACAACATAATGTTCATATTTAGGAGGAATATGCAAACTAAAGAGAAACTGCCAACTCCTAAGAACATTTATTTTCTCTACACTTAATGGGGGGAAAGGAGGCGGAAATACTCTCTCTGTAAATTAATTATGGGATATTGGCAATGCCTCCACTGGTGTACAACTGTAATTATCCCATCTCCGTGCGTGGGACTGTAGTCGTGCACCCCCAGCCGTTCTCATCCACGGGAGTCAGGAACAGACCCATCGTGCACGTTTCCTAAATTAAATCGTTTTTGCTGTCTCTTTGAACCCAGAAGAGCAGACAAACCATGATCTTTTCAACCAGGGTCATTCCAAGATGGTGACGCCTTCTGCCACACTCCCTTCGTGCAAATCAAACATGTTTCAAACTTCAGGAGAGGAGGGAACTCTTCTCTCCGGTGGGAAATGCCAGTTCAAGTAGAGCTGCCTGATTTGAGCGAGGTTTTCAGGCAGCTTTGCAGACCTTGATTTTCTTGCAGATTTGCTGTTATCTATCAACTCCAAGTAGAGAAGAGCAAGAAAACACATTTTCGACCCCTCCACAAATATGCCTGAGCTAAATATGGTCCAATGTGTTTGTGACTGCCTGGTTATCTCTTTAATCATCCCTGACACTGTTGTGCATCCAAAGACACTTTATTAAATGTATCATTATCCTATTTCTATGGATGAGGGAAACTGAGGCCCAAAGTAGGATGGGATTAACCCAGGGAGGAGGCAAAAGAAGCAGAGATTTATAAGGAAAGATTGGGTCTGGAAAGGATGAATTTACAGCGATGAGAAGATGCTTCATTAGTCATGGCTGGGAGAGCTGGAAGGAATCAAGTGTCCAGCCAGGGATGAGGCTGGGAACAGAGTCCAGCATCCTGACTGTCATCTCCCCCTCTCCGGCCAGTTAGGCTTGAAAACTGATCCCTGTATTTATAACCATGGATATCTGACAAAAAGAAAATGAATATTAACAGGAGTTTCCTGGACAACGTAACCAACTTTCCCCCTTAGCTGATCCTTCTCCTGCTGTATAAAATTAGAAAATTTTGCAATCCGTTTTGTAGATGGAAACAGATCATGTACAGATGCAACAATTTGGCAGGTTATCACAGCAGGATTTTCAGCCTGGGATAGCACAGCCTCTGCAGCTGCTAAGGATCAGTCCCTTCAGCAAACCAAATTCACTAATCTGGTGCTTCCTCCTGCCCATAGCCAGGCTTATTGGGGAGGATTAGCTCGTTGTCCAGGGGTAATTTTCTCAAATAAATGGGTCAAAGCCTGTGCTGGCTCCCCTCCTGCAGCCTGCTGAGTTCAATGGCTTTGCTCAGAGCACAGCCTGGTTCCTCATTTCCATCGAGATCCTTGGGCCGTGGCTGAATAACGAGAAGTGGCAGGTGAAGCCGAAGGTTTTGGCTTTGTTTTTTGTAAAGAAGAGAGGAGTGCAGCAGAACAACATATGGTGCAGTGCCTGGCTAAAAATGATTTAGTGGGGAACTGGTGCTCCATCCCTGTCTCTCTGCAGCCACATGCACTAATGGAGTGGTGTAACTATTCATCTAATAAACCGCTAATATTTATTATTAATTGAACCATTTAATCTAACGGTGGATTAGGGGAAGGCAAATGTAGGACTTAATGACTGTGCTGATTGGTATAAATTTTAACAGTGAGCTCAGGCTGTATAATACAAATTGTGCTGCTGCTGCTCAATACCTTGTAACTGGAAAAAACAGTGCCCGAGCAAAACTTGCACTGGCTACCAAGAGGTTGGGGCTTTTTAATCTTTTAGTGAGCACTGTAGGACTTAACTCCAGAAGATGAGGTCACTGTCGCCGGTGGTTTATTGTATTAATGGCAAAGAAAGTGGTTATTAGTAATGTCTGCTTCACTGCAGAGGCCGTCCTCAACCCCAAACAGCCCCGACTGGACGGTTTAGAGCCTCTGTGATAACTCAAGTGCAGGATAACCAACTGTGATTATCTCGCACTTCTAACCAAATCCCCAGTGCTGTCTGCAAATCCGTCATTGCCAGGGCTCTCTCCAGCCCACCCACTGCTCCGAATTCCTGCTTTTCTTGAACGGGAAGCAAGGACGCACCCGCATCTTATGGAAGACAAATTTCTGCGTAGCTCTAAATCTTGTTTCCCAGACACTGCTGCATGGGAGTTGAAGGATATTCCAGTTGGGACTGGAAAGATGCTTCAATTCTTTATCTTTCAAGCCTCTGTAGTCAAAAGCAATGTCTGTATCCCGGGGAGAAATTAATGGAAAAGCCCAAACTTCCTAATGGGATGTATCTTGCTCTAAGTTCTTGGAGGACCTGAGATCTCAGACTTTATCATTGTGACATTATGGGCTTTAGACAAGCTATTTTTAGAGGTTTCTTTAAAATTTGATCAGTTATAATTTTCCCTTTATGGTTATCATTTTCCCTTTCATGGGAGCTCTGTAGCTGAGACAGTAACTCTTGGAAACACAGCAGCACCCTTATAAGCGGGGTATAAAAACCCTCCTAATTGGAAACATTCTTTCAAACATTTGCACATTATTTTTTCTTTTTTTTCTTTTTTTTTTTTGCTTACACATAGGACATATGGTGATGTTGTGTGGCTCTCAGGCATTTGAACTTGCCTGAGTTATTGCAGCAGTTCCAAATTTCGTGCTGAGAAAATTCGGATGCCCCCTTCCAGGTCTGATGAAAATTAAGGGCATGTTGTCATCCTTGGCTGTCCTACCTTAGGTCTCCTCGGTGTTATCAGAGAGTCGGGTTCAGACTACAACTTCTGCAGCAGAGACCAAAACATGGAGGTCTCCTTCCATTTGGTTTTTCCCCTCTCCTGCTTTGCTCCCCATTTTCTGCAGCTGAAGGAAACCTGCCCTGTGCCTCTGCTGTGAAAGCAAGGATGTGTTAGAGAATCTAGGAATCCCATCTCTTTTTTTCTTTTTTTTTTTCCCCATCTATTTGTGGTAAATGAGCTGGGAGAAAAGATGTTTCTTACCCTCGTGGCCTCTGGAAGTCCAGGGAAAAAGAAATGGAAAGGAAAGAAGCTGAGGGATGAATTAGAAGAAAATAAAGAATTGCTGAAAAGATTGAAACAGGGTGGAAAGAAAGGAGGAGAACCTCTCCAAGAAAGAGATGAACTCACAGCTTGCTTACCTGTTTGAGACAGAAATGTGCCGGGAGTTTGGGCAGAAGTCGCTTTATAAACTTTGCTTGCTTAGGGGCTCCTGATACCCCTGCAGTCACCCTACAGCTACACCACCTCACTTTTCCCACTGTTCCCCCTCTGTCCTCACACTCCCAAATCAGCTGAATCTGGAAGAAAACGCAGCTCAGAGAGGGGAACCAACAGGAATTTGGCAATGGCTTTTCCTGATGAGAAAAGGGAAGAGTTCAGCAGGACACACACTGGAAAGATGATGCAGAGACAGAACTAAAGCAGAAGAAGCTGTTAGAGAAAAAGCAATCAGGATTTGAATATGGAAATCTGAAAAAGGAAAGGCTCAGCAAAGCGTCCTCAGCAGCAAGGAGCAGCTGTCACATTGTGTTTTCTGGGTGAGCCTCAGGAAAAGCCAGAGGTGCCACACGTTGGTGAAGGTGTGGGTGCTCAGGCAGGACGAATGCTGAGGGTTGAGGCCAGTGCTGCTCTGGCACAGCCCCAGCTCTGCACTGGGCATCTCAAAGTCCACCCTAAGTGTGACTCCACCTCTCCAAACCAGCCCAAAGTACATTTCTTGCTCAGCCAGGGCTGCAGTCCTGCCACAGGGAGCAGTTCCCTGGTGCAGAGGGAAGCAGCTCTGAGAGAGAAATCTCTCACCTGTGAAATCTGAACTGCAAACCAGTTTTAGGAACTGGTGAGGTTATAATTTTATAACTCGTGAGGGAAACCACAGCTCTCAGCTGGCCCAGCACAAGCAAGAACCTCAGCAGGTTTGCTAAATGCAGATGGAATTATCAGGATACAGGTCAGAGCCTACAACTCCTTCACCCTTGAAGACTGCCCAGAATTTCTTGACCTCCATGGAAACACTCTGCTTTGCACCGTGCCTCCCTCTCAACCAGCTCTGTTCTCCCTTCTTGTGGTGCTGGGTGGTGTTTTACAGGTGCTCTCTTGCTCCTGATGCTCATTTAGCTTGCCAGGTTGTTTCAGCTCTCAGTTACTCTCCTGCCCAGCAACAGAATGGGGCCATAAAAATTTACTTTCTTGTTTACATGCACTCAGCAATTTATAAGGAGAAAAGTGGGGAAAACCATAAGCAAAGAATCAATGCTGCATTTAATAGTTCAACATAAAAGTCATTCTTAACCAATATTTTTATTTCAGTTTTAATGAGAGACCAGAAATACCACTACTGGGTTTTTAAGGCCCATAAGGTGTTAGTGCTCTTGTTATCTCTGATGTTCATGGTCTCTCGCACACCATTTATGCCGGGCATTATTTTTGACAATGCAGTATGGCAAATGCCTGGCCTGGGATTCCTTGGAATGAATAAAAGATTTATAGTGGAAATTCTGCAAGTAATATCTTGTTATAATACATTTTTGTGCTAACTACAAGTGACAAGTGATTGCTCAAACTTGCTCCAGGTTTTCCTCTTTAATCCTATATTAGTTCTACAGAAAAAAAAAATATGAAATACAAGGAGAGCTGTCTTTTCATTTATTTTTATCTTGCCTCTATAGGAATATTTTCATGGTAAATTCAATATACTTTGTCCAAAATGTAAATGGAATGTTCAATATATTTTTAACTCAAGCACTGTTTAAACATTAAAATCCTCTTTTGCAAATGCCATTGTGATAGAGGTTCAAGATTTTGCAGGGGCTTAATAACTTCCTGGGAGGAAAAGAGGCCACTTTGGCAGTCGGGACTTGGTTTTAGAGGCTTCACTTCCTTTCAGTTCTGCAGGATTCCCACAGGACTGGGGCTAAGTTAGGAATTTCTCTGTGTGGCGTTTCCCCATCCATGAACTGGACACTGTGCAATGGGTGCTCTGCACTCTGTGGGGCAGGGAAACAAAAGGGAACGTGGAAAAAGACAGAGTTAGGAGAGCTGCAAGTGGGCATTGATGCTAATCAAGATAATGTAATTTGAAATCTTTTATGTCAGTAATGTGTCCACCAAATCTTGGGGTCATGAACGTGGAGCTTGGGAGCTTTGTGTAAATCAGTGCTGGGGTCATCTATACGAAGGCCCTGCTTGAAAATCCTTACATGGGAGAGGAAAACACCAATGAAGTCGGGGCTGGTGACACAGAAATGTGTCACTGCAGGTGACAACGTTGGTATCTGCAGTGCAAAACCCCAAAAGGTCGCTGTGCACAAACCATGGGGACACTCTGTCCCACCAAACTGCAGTATTTGGGTGGAGCTTGCTACCAAATTCCAGGGAATGCCCACGAACCTCCTCAAGTGTCAGTCAACAGCAAACTCTACCCAGACTAAATTTGCATCCCAATTCCAAGGCTGTTTTGTCAGTCTATGTCCTCCTTGAGGCTGGTTATGCATCCCTCCCATCCCTTTTCCCTCTCTAATCTAAACACAGGATGTTATCTGTATTACCTCTTTCCAAAACTTGCACAGGATTTTATTCGGCTCCTGTGTGAGAAGAAAATGAAATTAAGAGAGAAACTGACTTGGGGTTTTGGGGAATAAAAGCAAACTGGGGAGTCACTTTTGGGAAGGATGTGAAAAGGTGTAAGGTGCTGTGGCTGCTCACTCAGGGAGTCACTCAGGGAGTCTCTCAGGGAGCTGTGAGCAGCAGCTCAGTGATACCTGGCTCCGTGCTCTGTTACCCTCAATAGCCCTCTGTGTTCTGGGCTAGGAAAACACTTTCCAACCCAATAGCCAGGTTCTTTGCTGAGGTTGCCAAAGGTGCCCATTTGGGTCCTGGTGATGCTCTATGGATGGATGGCTGCATCCCAAAAATCGCATTGATAACACCTGCTGCGTCTGTCAGCTTTTATTTCTACCAGATCTAATTGGATTTCAGTGGTGATACAGGACTGTGAGACAATCTGCCTCTTCAAATGGGATCTTCTGGACACAACAGGAACTTCTGAACCTTGGTCTATCCGTTTGTGAGCCACCTGTTCCAAGATTCCTCTCTTTCATTTGGGTTTCTCACTCTGGTTTATTCCCACCCAAGCCTGTTTTTCCAACCATACAGCTCTCATCTCCATTTGCTTATATTTTCTCTTTTGTATTTTTCTTATCACACTTGGTACCAAAATTTTCTCCCAGCAGAAGCATTTCAAGAGCCATTGGCTTTTCCTTGCTGGCCTGGCTGTTGCAGGAGCAGGTCCTACCCTAACAGTGTCCTCGTGGTTACAACTAAAAGCTGGGCTCTTGGGTTGTACGGATTTCTTGGTTTGTAGCCAGAATCAATCTGTGCATATGTTTGTCGTGCTGTGCCACAGTTCCTGGGTTTTTAAAGCAGTAGTTCCTCTGACAGCTTGGCTCAGTGTCCCCTGGATAATATCAACCTGCTGTAGGTAGAACTTCCTACGGAGTCCCAGTGCTTCCAGCTCACCGCAGGCAGGGCTGGGGCTGTACCTGTAGCGCTTTCCTACTCTCAGGCCTCTTCCCAGAGCCCAGGCTGCAGTTCAGACACAGGAACAGGGCCAGATTTCTCCCTGCCCACGTTGTTTCTGCTCTCTCATTGCCCTCTCCCTCCTGCCTTCGTGCACAGCCAGACACTGCAGGCAGAGCGAGGGAAGGAGTTTCACCTCGCTCCCCCAGGGCTGCACAACAGCAGCTTCCAGAGCAGCCAAAGCCATTGTGCTGTCCTGGATCTGGGTTTCATCCCTTTTGTGTGTCCATGGCTTTGTACATTGGGAAAAGCATCATAATTTTCCTTCCAGGGAGTTTTAGTGAGTGCAACAAGCGCCATCCTGCAGAGCAGCCCCTGCTGGGGCCATCTCCACTGAAACAACTCCATGCAGGGCCTGGTCAGCTCTGCCTTGGCTTCTCAGAGACCTTCCACGGGATATCAACCCCCTTCCCCGGGCAGGTGGTTCTGAACATCTCACAATATCCTGGTGGTGGATATTCCTCTGTTTGTTTGGCTTCTGATCAAGACTGAAAGCACTGCTGGAAATGCGCTTCAGCCAGAGATTGTTTAGGTCAATTGTTCCTTCTGGTATTAAAGTTATGAATCATCTTGGCATCAAGGTGTGACCTTTCCTCTTTATGCTATTATGTCACCAAAAAGGAGGCAGAAATGGAAATAGGAAGATGATTGCAATAAATTTCTCACCACTGATATAATGTCTCGTGTGCACCAGGAGTACTGGACTCGCAAACCTCATCTTCCTTGGCACGGATCCACACTAAACTTTGTTTCTACTAACAAAATCCAGCATTCTTTTTTTCCAGCACAGCTTTCTCAGCATCATAAACCACCTGCTGGACTGAGTCCTCTGAAGTGACAGTGCAGAGATTTCCATCCAAAACTGATAGAGGCAGTCTGAAAAGCTGCACTCCTGCCGTGCACAGTCCCCGCAGGAATGATCTTTCCAAACATAATGTTTTGATGTTGCTGGTCCAGAGGCGATAGTGAATAAAAACATTTGAAAAAATCTAAAGTGGAGGTAACAGTGAGGGAATAAATGTCAATTCTTGATCTGTATCTAGCTGGGCAACAGTTAGATTTGCAGAGCAGAAACTCCGTGCTGGTTATTTACTCCAATTCTAATCACTCGCTAAAAAAGAAAAAAAATAGATTTTGTCCTACAATAAAAACTCTTGAAATTAAATTTGACACTTCAGAGCCTGAAATAAACTCTATTTCAAATAAAATTGTATCTTTGGAACATTATCCATCAAAATACAGAGGAAAATTGCAGGGAGATTATGACAGGATTAAGCTATTTCCTGTGCAGAGCGATAGCGCTGCAGCCCTGTCAGGATAATGTGGTTGTTCTCCATAAAACAGCTCCTGGAAGCTGCTGTTCCCTCTCCAACCTCCCAGCTGGAGTGGTGTTAAAAAAAATGGCGCTGCCAGGAGTTTGTCACCTCCTTTTCAGTCATAGTTTCCCTGAGTTCAGGTGGATCGTGTCACCCCAGGCTGGGTGTCCCAGCTGGAGCCACCCCCAGGGACCCAGCCCCTGGTTCTGGTGCTCGTGGGGCTTTCAGGAGAGGGAAAGGTGCTTTGGGTGACTCTGCAAGGGCCCTGTGCTCAATCTGAAGGGCGAGGAGGGTGAGAAGGGAGAGCTGGCAGCTGGAAGGGCTGCCCAGCTGGGCCAGAACATCTGGATGCAGTCGGTTGGCCCTCGGTTTGGGAGAGCAAGAGCTCCCTGTGACCTTCCTCCTGTACTCCTCAAACACTTCCCCCAGAACTGGAGCATTAGCAGGAATTAATCTGTGCAAAGCCCTCCTCTGTTTTACAAACCACTTCTCTGTTAATCCAGAAGATTTTACAGCATCCCTCTCCGAGTATCAATCAGTCATCAAACCAGACACGTAAAACAGTGAGGTGCTGCTTGATTTGAAAAGAAATTCATGGTTTTCCTCTGCTGCTGTGAGAACTGCTGGAAGCATTGGATGAAATGCTAAATCCCCCTTCTGGCTCTGCTCCCCTAAAGGCAATATTTTGCGCTGTTTTATTTTTTGGTAGCATTATACATATGGCTCGCCAGTCCAGTGTGATAAAAATCTGAGAATTAGATCATTTTGATAAAAGAAAAAGAACCAGAACTGGCTTCCTCTAATTTCTACTCAGCTGTTGGTAGGGGGCTAATTACTGTGAACTTTTGTATCATGGTTTCATGTAACTTGTTTAAAAAAGTCTATTTATAATCTGATTCCTCTGTTTTGACTAACCAAATCATTTGCAGTAATTAATTTTCAGGATTAATAAAAGTAAAAGGAAGAAACCATGGGGGATTAGCTCCATATTTTAAGCACGCATCAGGAATTGCTCCCATTTACATTTAACTTTCTGTTCGGTTTGTAACTATTTCTTGTGGATGTCTTATCCCTGGAAGTGTCCAAGGCCAGGTTGGACAGGGTTTGGAGCAACCTGGGATAGTGGAAGGTGTCCCTGTCCATGGCAGGGGGTGGGAACAAGATGATTTTTAATTACCTTCCAATCCAGGCCATTTTATGATTCCTGGGATAAAATTAACACATCGCAATATCAATAATATCTTGAATTTACAGAACACTTTTGATTCACCCAAATCCTCCCCATACTCCCATAGAATTGGATTCCTGCCCTGCCATCCCATGAGAGCTCCACCTTGTAACCATTAAATTGTCACACAAATCAAGATTTCTCCTCTCCAGATCATGAGTGGGGTCACTGAGCCGCAGCTCAATTCTCAGGCCTCACTTTTAGGTGTTTCAGAATTTTCTTCCAAAGTACTCAATTTGATTTGAGCAGGCAAGTGGATCTGTTGAAATCAGCTGGTACAGTGGGAGTTTCATCCTCAGATAAGAAGGAACTGCTGAATTCTATCAGTGTTCAATAACTGCCATCCTAGAGCCCTGTTTGATATTGATGGGGTCAATACGATTTGTGTAATACTCAGCACAGAGATCCCATCTATCCCTGCTCCATGGAATTTACTTTCTAAGCAACAGTCGTTAGTGAATTCAATATTTGCTGAATTAATTAAAACCCATGCTGGTTTGATCAAACAATCTTCCAGTTGTGGCACATCTGCAGTGAAAATAGTTTGTGGTTCTTTAGGGTCAAAACCCAGCCTTATGTTCACCTAAAGTATCTGCTGAGGTGGAGCTGTGTGACTTCAGCCCAGGTTTTCAAGGAATGTGTACAAGACAAAGAATCACCACGAGGATGGTTTGGGTTGGAAGGGTCCCTAAAAATCATCTCGTTCCAACCTCCCCTCCCAGCCCTTTCAGGTTGTTATTGCGGCCATCAAGACGTCACGTGCTGTTGTCACAGAGCGGCAATTGTTTTGTGAGGAAATACATTTAGCGCTCCTCAAGTAAGATCATCTTACTCCACTCCAACATCTGAACCACTACAAATATTTATAAATTCAGCAGAGCTGGAGGAAAGAACATCCAAAGGCTTGAAATAAAGGAGCAGGAGTGGCTGGCCTTGATGGTGAGGACAGTTTTACCCTTCTGAGTGCTTTCACCTGGTACACTGAAATCCTTCTTGCAGGGAAGAGAGGCCTCCTGAAAACACCACCAGCTCTCGTTTATACAGGATTCCTGTGTTTGTCAGGGGGCATCGCCATGACAAGGCCACTGCTTATCCCACCTCCAACACATGAGTTTCCTAATGAATCCAGCACAAGTTACACCATAAAAATACAAGATTTATCATGTCACTCCAGACCAAGGATTCCCACAGCCCCATCTCATATCTGCCCTGCAGCTGGGGCCAGCACAGGATGTTTGGTGGACAAGAATAAGTACAATAAGAACAAGCAGCACTGAGTCATCTTTCCATTGGAATACGCTCTCCGCTCCCAGGGAGTTTTAGGGACTTCCACAGTCCTGCTATTAAAAATTATAGTCCTAAATCAATTATTTTCATGTCCTACAGGCAAAAAAAATCATCTGTTTTCCATTTCATTATAATGTTCCACTAGAGAGAGCAGAGCAGCTATTATTATTTTAGCAGAGTCTTGCAGATAGAAGGTGCTATTGAACTGCAAAGCTTTTCCTACCAGCTGGTGCACGTTCAGTGGCAGCTTTGCTCCTAAGAAACGAGAGTTGCACTCTTTGCAGGGCAGTAGGTGTTTATTGGCTCCATTTTTCCAAAGAAATGGAGCAGAGCTGGCCACCAGCATCTGCCCCAAGCCGTGCTTGACTCGTGAGGCTGTGTCATTCCTCGTGCCACCCCCTCGCCGTGGATTGATGCACTTCAGAGCAGTGCATTAAAGGAGATGAGTAACATCCTTCAGATGCTTTCTTTCTCCTGTGCTCCCCTGTGGAAGCAGCCTGGTGTTTTATTTGGAAGGGCTTTGTTTCTGTTCCTGTGTGCATGCTGCTGAGCTGTGATGAGTGAGGAGGCAAGTTCAGGAGTACATCTTGTTCTTTCTCGGGAAGGTGTTCGGGTTTCTGATTGCTGTTATTTCCTCTGGGAGCTGGCTGTCAGGATTATCTGCCACAGCTTTATGTAGTGACTTGCAAAGATGTTATACCTGGGGCTGGGCGTGTTACCAGCCCTGCTGGAACGTTTGGTGTTTTAGCAGAAATTGCTGGGGTAAAGATCATGCCTGAACACCAGGGCACAAATCAGAGCCAGCCCCTCATCTCTGTCCATACCAATCACTTCTGCTTAATTAGCTACAACTTCTCATCCATTAAGCCCCATAAATTCCAGGAACAGGTTAGGAATTAGTATCCCAGATTTACATATGGAAATCCGAATCCATGGAGAATCCATTATCCAACACGATACAGGAAGCAGAACACAGATTTCCTGACCTCCACGAGGTTTTCCTCTCAGCCAGTTACAAACCCTGGGTTAGTGAGCATTTGCTAGAGACAGTGACAGAACAGGATTGAGAGCAGAGTTGCCAGTTCACGTAGTAGAAGATTCCCATAAATTTGCCGAGGAGTACCCAGCTTCTTGTGTCCCACACTGGGCAATGCCCGCCCCAGCCAAGCCAGGAGATTTCAGGCAGTAATGAATGACCGGGAGCAGAACCTCACCTTAAGGACAGACATTTATCTCAGCAGTTATTAACTGATCCGATCCAATTGTCATCTGTGTTCCCACTGCGCTGGTTTGTACAGATTCACACTGCAGGGAGTACACGAGGTACAGGAAGGGTTTGCACTCCTGTGCAGGGGAAAGCCGGAGCTGCTGGCTGAGTGTCAGCCCCTACAGGGTGACATGGCCAAGTGGAGAGGACGAGAGCCTGTAACAGCAAAAAGCAGGATATCCGAGCAGGGCTTTAATCCCAGCTGAAATATATGGAGTGATCCTCTGTTCATTTAACAGGCCCAGCAGTTTGATGAAAGTGAGACAAACCAGAAGAACAGCAATGATGAAAACCACCAGTCTTGATAAGGAAATAAAACCCCTCACAGGCAGGGAAGTGCTTTGCCCTGCGCTGTGCTGTGCTAGGAGGAGCAGAGCGGGAGAGAGTGATCACCTCAAGGAGCAGAGCTGATTAAAAGCACAGTTCCCTTGCCACACTGGGTGATGCTGTTAACACATTTCCTCAATGCCCTGGCTGGAGGCTGGAGGGCTGCTCGCTGAAATCGCTGTGTGCTGCTCGTAACGGGGCCAGCGTGGGAACAGAGAGATCTCTAAGTGCTGGCACCCTCCCTCCATTTCCAATGGAGACACACCTACATCCTAAAATCCGTGCTAGGTCTGAGACTGGCACTGAGCCGGGCAAAGAGGCCGATTTTGGGGCTGCAGCAGAGACAGTGCCCCCATCCCAGCCCTGGTCTGCCTGCGCCGGGGCTGGAGTCACCGTGCCGGGGCGGTGGGAGGAAGCATTTATCCTTCTGAATAATTACCTGCTGGTAACAACGGGCTTTGGTCTCCTGAGCTATCAATCTGCAGCCTCTCAGCAGCATTAAATTAACTGGGGAAGGATCTGCGAGAGTGTCTGGAGAATATATAGGAAAAGTTCAAAAGTTTAGCGTGCTGTCGAGGCTGCACGTTCCCTGCACACAGAGAGGAGTCACAGAATCCTTTAGATGGGAGAGGACCTCCGAGATCACTGACTCCAACCATTCCCCAGCACTGCCGAGGCCACCACAGACCCATGTCCCCAAGTGCCACAGCCACACAGCTTCTGAATCCCTCCAGGAATGGTGACTCCACCGCTGCCCTGGGCTGCACAGCTCTCTTGGTGAAGAAATTTTTCCTAATGCCCAACCCAAGCCTCCCCTGGCACAACTTGAGGCCGTTTCCTCTCATCCTGTCATTGGTTACCTCAGAAAAGAGACCGACTCCCACCTCTCTACAACCCACTTAGTCCATGGAGAAAATCTTCTCCAGAAATGAGACATTCCTGAGCCTCCTGCTGGAAAGGAAAAAGGCAAAGGAAGGAAAATGGTGATGCTCCTTCTGGGTTGGGATACAACTGCTTCTGTGGGACGGTACAGTCTGAGTGCCACTGCAACAGTTGTCTGATTTCTGCTTTTTGACATCCATGTCCAACTGTAAAGGGGAAAAAATTCATATGAGAATTTTTAATAATTATTGGAGCAGAAGGAAGTAAGGAAAGATGAAGAAATGTCAACAGAATCCTTGTTCTCAGTGTGGTGTGTCAGGACAGATTGTTACACTGGCTAAGTATAGATTTTTTTAAAAATATTTTTAATAAGAAATGAAGTCCATTTCTCTATGGAAGATCAAGTGACAAGATTTTTTCCAAAGCTCCTGCATGTATTTTGTGAAAAAATTATGTGAAATATGGAGTCTGAATGCTGACAACTGAAACATCAGAAACAACTGGAGCCTAATAAACTCACAGTACTTATGCAAAACTGTAATGGAAATCAGACCTTAAAAACAAGTCTGGTAAACTTAATTTTACACCAATTTCCTTATCTAGAAAATTATTCATTTTTAATTAAAGATAACGTGGGCACACACTCTACACTCACAGAAAGTACACATCATTATTTTTTGCAGAAATTCACTTTGAAAGGTTCATTATACTTTGTCGTGCTGCAGATGCCCATTCTGGACACCAGGGTACGGTAAAAAAATTCACAGTCCCTGCTTTGCAAGCCTGATGGTGCCTTGAAGATGCTGCAGTGTGGGCAACGACTTGAAGAGGACGTGAAACCCTTGCAGGGTGAAGAGACCCTGCTATGGTCGCCCTGTGGGTTTGGGGAGTCAGGAATCGGTGCAAGGCTCTACTCCAGCACACGTTGGACCATGTGAGGCAGTCCTGGGGACAGACACCTTTCTTTGGACTTTTTGTCTTGTACATTGACTCTTTGTGCCTTTTGGGTCCTTCAGCTGCTCTTAGATGTGGCTTTTGCAAAGGCAGGAAAAGCCCAAGAACTCATCTTCCATTTTAACATCGCTGCTGATAAATGTGTTCTGATGCACTACTCGGTTTCTCATTCATGGAGATATTTAGTGCATTCCTTTAATGGTTGGTGATGCACAAATCGGTTTTAATATCAATAATGAACAATTTGGATGACATTCAGATTCAAGATCTGCCAAAAAAATTTGCTACATGTCAGGATTTATTGAGTACAATACATGGAGGTTGCCAAAGAGGCTGGAGTTCCTTCAGCAGAAAAGCAAACAGATGGTCCCAGGAAAGTGAGCACATTCTTAAACCCTGGATTGCATTTGGACAGAACGGAGTCACATCTGCCAAAGCCTGCTGGCCAGAAGTATGGCGGAAGGGAGCCATCAGAAACTAATGTGACATTCTTCGAGCTCTTTCACTTAATATTGATATTAGTAATCCAAGAGGAATGTTCCAGAATTGCCAGGTGTCCTCCGGGCTGGCCAGTTCAGGGGAAGGAGACATGATTAACAGTGAGTAACTGGATACACACATGCAGCCCGGTCTGAAGTGTTCCTGCTAAATATATCCTTCTGGGTCATCCATGTCCACCTGGCCTGGAGATAAAATGGTAGGAGCTGCTCATTTCAAATAATCTGTTTCTGATTTCTGCTGCCGCAAGCCAAAAGATAATCTTGCAAATGCGCCTGTCCCTCCGAACCACCGCCTGTGAGAGGAGATGCCAGACCTGGGAGCGCAGAGCGGAATTATCCCCGAGATCTTCTCAGGATTAGCACGGCCCTGGGTTCAGGATCAGAGTTCAGGAGGTAAAAGGGGCAGGTTATGTCAGGAAATATATAGTTGGGATGAATCCTAATGGATTTGTGCTTGTGTAGTGCTTTGTAAAAATAAACTGCAACATAAGGGAAAAAAACAACTCGTTCTTCAGCTGCATTTAAACAGCAGAGTGGGAAATCACCCAGGGTGCTGCTGTACGGGAGGGAGACTCATCCTCTGGTCCAAACAAAGCCTTCAGAGATGCAAGCTGAGGTTCCAGCTCCTGGTCTAACTTTGCAACGAGTGAAAATGTCTCTAAGTCTGCTCCATGGCTCAGCTTCCCATCATGATTCAGGGATCATATAACACGTCACAGGACTTTTACAGGACTTAATTTATCAATAAATACGGAATTTCAGGTCCTTTTGTGGAATGGTCAGTAGGAATGCACTGACTGGGCACCATTGTGGATCACAGGGAGAAATCCCAGCACTGATGGGGTGGAAGTGGTTGTCTGGAGAGCAAGGAGCTCCCAGTGGTCGAGGTAAGACATGAGCACACTCAGGGAGTCATGGATGGTAAAATGTTAGAGAAATGTGATGGTTCCGTTTGAGACTGGCCCCTCCGAAGGTGTGCAGAGGAGGCACTGCAGCACCCTCACTCACACAGAGTTTATTCCTTCTTGCATATATTCACCAAAAACTGAATTTCTCTGTTTCATTTCCTACCCCAGAGCTGGCACACGGAGCAGTGGTTCAGTGAATCTCCCACAGACCTGAGTGCCAGCACTCGAGGTTAATCTGTTCTCCTTGGCTGCCACAGAGGAATTATCCCTTGGGGTTAAGTTTTTTTTAGGATAGCAGTGCTAACCGCTGCCAGGTCCCTCCTCTGCCTCTGCACGAGCCTTTCATGCCTGGAACAGGTGAATTCACCCTCCATTCGGCTCTCAGTGCTCCCCAGCTCGGCCTGTGCTCCCCTCCCTGCAGGGAGAGCTGTGTCTGCATCACAGGCATGACCCCTCCAAGGGAAAAACTCCCAGGCTGGGGGCAATGAGGCCTCTCAGCCTCCATCTCCAGCCCCTGCAGAGCCAAATGCAGCATGACCTGAGGGAGCAAAGCCTCCCGCTGCTGTGGGGGCGAGGGGAGGGTGTGCAGCCCTGCCAAGGTACGCGTGGCATCTTCCCACAGCTGCTCCAAACAAACCCCCTGCCAAGGGGAAGGGAATGAAATCTTTCAGTCCATCAGCCGGGTGTAATGGGGAAAGGGCTGAAATCCTCTCACCCTGGTCCTGCAGAAGTCAGAGGATACGATCCTAACAGTCCCTCTGGCTGCAAAACCTGAGAACATCCCTCTGAGCTTACTGGGGTGTTTCATGTGCACGTGGTGAGCCTATTTCATCTCTGGGTTAACTCTGCTGGCATCGGTGAGTTACACCAAGGATAAATCTGGCCTTGTCACTGTGTTTGGTGCTGTAATTCAGCTCCTCCTTTGTTTAAAACTTTTGGCAGCATGATATATTATAAGTGCCACGTACGTATAAAATGCATTTCTTTGAGCAAAGAAAAATATGCTAATGTGCATATTCCTACTTTGTCTCTTTCTTGTTACCAGTTAATCAATCACACAGAATGTTTGTGACACTTATTAAAGGGAGCGAGCAGATAAAAGCACATGGCTTTCATTTATGAGACCCTGATAAGTTGGAAATACAAAGGATCTTACCAAAGGGAGTCAGTGTATACTAATGGGTAGAACAAAGAGCCGATAATGAAAAAGACATTGAATGTGGATCCCAGTTCTATTAACTCCCTTTGTGATCTTGAGTAACTCAGCTATTCCCCACGCTTTATACATGTGACCAGCTCCAATCTGGAGGCCATGCTTCAGTTGAATACCATTAGGCCAATCATTCTTTTAAATAAAATACTTCTGTGCTGTCAGCTTTTAATTGCTATCAGCCAGAAATCCAGATTAAAATCCTGGAGCCTGGATCTGGGAAGATTATGTTTTTAGTCTGCGTTCAGATGCAGCTTCAAAAGGAAAGCAAATCCCAAGTGCAGTGAGTATTACTTATCTCTTTTCCTCTCTCTTCATTTCCATGTGTATTCAGACTGAGTGGCAAACCTGCAAATCTTTGTTCACCTGGTTGCAGGGTATAAACTGAGCAATCTGCTCTTCAGTTGAGAACTCCGAGGCTGTAGATAAATAACCCCCTGGAAATACCAACTCGAGGAGCAGAATAGGTATTGATCCAGCATGAAGTGTTTCCCAGAACACTTTCCTTTCTTTTCCTGGGGAGAGCAGGCCTTTCCAGCAGCAGGAATGCTGTCCTGGTGGCAAGTACTCCAGCAGGGCAGTGAGCCGGGGTGAGGGATGTGCTCTGCCTCTGCAGGCGGGGAGGAAAGGCAGAGCTCCAGCCCAGGGCGTGTCCAGGGGATGGTTCTTCCACTGCATCCCAGCACAAGGGACCCCAGGAACTCTCACAGATTAATTCATACCTTATGCACGTTTCTCCTTACAAACCCCAACCCCAAATGTCCCTGTCACGGGGTGGGGAGGGAGGTGGCAGCCCTGTCAGTCCCTAGTGTGGCAGTGGGTATGGCATTGGCCCTGAGGCACAGTCCCCTTCCCATGATTCACAGAATCACAGAACCATTCCAGGCTGGAAAAACCCTCTGAGGTCACCCAGTCCAAGCTGTGCCCAATCCCCACCTTGTCAACCACTCCACATTCTGCCATTCCTTCAACACCTCCAGGGACCTCCCTTCAACAGCCCCAGCACCTCCCTGGGCAGCCCCTTCCCGTGCTGCTCTGTTAGCACCAGCAAAGTCATTTTTTCCCTCTCCCTCTTCCTCATCTGCAAAGCTGGGGTGACGATGATGATGATGATGATGATGCTGCCCTGTTTCCTGCTACTCCTGGAGATTTGCAAATGAGCAGTGATATTATTAATGAACCTGTAAATCTAATAATTCAATGCTGTGGCAGCACAGTAGCACACGGCACCTTAAATATGGTCCTGAGGTGGCTGTGTGAAACATAGGCTGTGGTTATTTTGACTTCTTTGTGCATTTTCTAAATTCCTCCCTTTTGGTACGAACAATTACGTTGCAAACTTTGGAAACTGAGAAGAAGCGTGCAGTGTAAATGCTCAGGAATGACTAATTTGGAGAGTTTTTTACAACAAAGAAGTTCAAAAAGCAGTTAAAGGCCTGACTGTTAACAAATGAAAAAAGTAATTTGGATACTACCGGCAGTGCAGGAGGTACTTTTATTAGGTAAAGCAATGCAAAAGTTTGGCATGGGTTCAGTAATAATAAAAGAGCAACTATAAAGAGTTAATTATCTCTGATCCCTAAAGGAAGTATATCTTTCCTATCATCATTGAGGCCCTTTGTAGTGCAGTGTTGGGAAAAACAGAGCGTTTTGGCCAAGAGCCCAACACCTGGCCTGGGAATCATGTTTTACAGTGGCCAAAGATCATCAGCTTCTCCTAGATAGAGTGCTAATAATGTGAAATTGGGGCTGAAGTTACCTCATTAGGGGCACCACCAGTAAACTCCATGGCATTCTTTTATGGGGGAAAAAAAGGGAAGAGGTTGGAGTCGTGGTGTTTGCCTTGCTTTGATCTTTAAATAAAAGTGTCAGTGTTGTTTCCTAAATAAAAAAAAAGGTATGTCTGTTGCTGGCCTAACCCTTCCTTGTCAAGTCCACCTCTCTGCAAGAAATGGGACATAAAACCATGCAGGCTCATTGTGTTATAAAAAGGGAAATCAGGATGGAAAAAAACCCTGCAGAGCAATTTGGAACAAGCTCCCTCTTCTACCATTCGCTCCACTGAATATTTCTAATGTTTTTTGCCATAAAACCAGATATTGGTGGAATATTTTAATTCACATAGAGCCAGTCCCAGTGGTGCTGTGAGAGCAGAGTGACTCCGCACTCCTTGGCAGCCTGTTTGGGGGCAGCCTTGGTGCTTTCTGCTCCACAGGGATTTGGAGGGAAAACTTCACGGGCGTGGGTGAAGCAAAGGAGTTTTGAGAGAGCAAATTGTACCAAAAATAATTTCCCCTGGCAGTTATAGAGAGGGCACAGAAATCCTGTCTTATCCCTGGGAGTGTCCAAGGCCAGGCTGGATGGGACTTGGAGCACCCTGGGACAATGGAAGGTGTCCCTGCCATGGCACGGGGTGGGATGGGATGAGCTTTGAAGGTTCTGTCCAACCCTGGGATTCTGGCATTCCAACTGCATGTGGAATCTGTGACAGGTTTAAGCGTTATAAAAATATAAATTATAAAAATACAGATTACAAAAACAGAGATTATAAAAATAAACATTATAGAAATATACGTCTATGGACACTTTTTGCGTGTTACAAGGTGTTACAGTCTGGGGATTTCACAGGCTTCCCCAGCCCAGAAGGGCTGGAAGCTCTTGGCAGAGAACAAAAAGCAGCATATAAAGGAAAGCTGCGCAGTCCTTTACAAAGAAATGGCCTTTCTTTCCCCCCTGTTTTCCAGCTGAATGGGCTCATCTTGCTCATATTACCAGGAAAGTGATTAACCTGCAGTCTGCTCTTAAACCTGCCCTGTGTTGTGGCACTGCTGGGAGGCCCTGGGAGGCCGGAATAGCCAAGGAAGGTTTAGCAAGGCTGAGGATCTCAGCGAGGTTCCCACATCTCCAGTGGGGAGGGACCCAGCACGCTCCTGTGCCTGCTCCTGCCCCTGCTCCGTGGGGATCCCCGGGCAAAAATGGAGCTCCCCATCCACAGAGAAGGGAGGCCCCCAACAGCAAATCCAGGGCTGTTTGGTCCTGAATCAGGACTCATCAGTTTCATGGGGGTAAAATTAAAAAAACTAAAAAAAAAAAGACTAAAAAAAAAAAATTAAAAAAAAAAAAAGGTGAAGTTTCTTTTAAAAAAAAATTACAAATGTGGTAAACAATTTCCGTAGTCATTTGCTTTGCTGGAAAATAAGTCTTTCTTTCAAATCAAATGAATTAACCCCAAAACTTAAATGACAAACCTAGGACAAATCCTTCCCAAAACAGTGGGAAATATTTCTGTTTGGTAAAGTTTACACTTATTCTGGGCCTGTTCAGAAATTCAAGTGGGGAAGCAAGGCGACCCTTTATTATGTATGCCAGCCACCGAGTCCTTCCATCCTTTAATAACTGTGTCACAACACCTTTTTCAGATGCTTGATGGTGTAACGCAGAGGTTAATTGCTTATGGAAATGGCTGCTAATGTTAGAAGGATGAGGGTAATTTGTTCCCCCGAGCGGGAAGAAGACGTGGCAGCAGCACATGAGCCACTGCAGCTCCCTCCAAAGGCTGTTGTCCCTGCTGTCCCTACCCCTGTTGTCATGAAATGCTCTCCTGGTGACCGTCCCCCAGAGGTGCAGGATTCATATCCGTGCTGCCCAGTGCTTCCCAAACCTCCTGAGAACAGCAAGTGAGCCAGTCTTGCACAGGCCCCCATCCCTAAGGAATTCCAGGTGGTTTTATCCCTCCTGCCCAAAGCCAGCCCAGTGCCCATGCTCCGGGGATGGCAGCGCTGCTTGCACCGCCTCTGCCATGGATGGGCATTTCAGGTCTGCTCTGCACCACTGCCAGAGCCAAATTTCCCACAGGGAAAGTCCTCCTAATAGGCATGGAGTGCAGCCAGGTACAACCTGGAAGGGTTTGGATGCTGTTCTGCTTCCTTGGTATTTCTATTTCCTGAGGGATGTCCTCCCTGTGCTGGTATTTCAGGTGTCCTTGAGTGGATCAGGTTCACAGAACAGTCTGAGTTTGAAGGGACAGTAAAGCTCATCCAGTGCCACCCCTGCCATGGCAGGGACACCTCCCACTGTCCCAGGCTGCTCCCAGCCCCATCCAGCCTGGCCTTGGGCACTGCCAGGGATCCAGGGGCAGCCACAGCTTCTCTGGGCACCCTGTGCCAGGGCCTGCCCACCCCCACAGGGAAGAATTTCTTCCCAATATCCCATCCATCCCGGTCCTCTGGCAGTGGGAAACCATTCCCTGTGTCCTGTCACTCCAGGCTCTGCTCCAAAGTCCCTCTCCAGCTCTCTTGGAGCTCCGTTAGGCACTGGAAGAGACTCTAAGCTCTCCCCAAATCCTTCTCATCTCCAGGTTTGCACCCCCACTCTCCCAGCCTGTGTTCCAGGCGAGCAGTGCCCAGTCTGGCTCTGCAGGACCAGTGTACCCTGTTCTGGGGAGATCTGGTACAGCTTAAAATCCACTCTTGGCCTGGGTCACTGTCCCTGGCCCAGAGCCCTGGGTCAGTGACTCCTGGTTCTCCATGGGGGAGGATGCTCAGTTCCTGGGCTGGGGGGAGCTTCTCCCCCCACAGCAGAGGCTCCCTGGCCGCTGATGGGAAGCAGGGCATGATGCACCATGGGCTGGGCAGCAGCGGGGTTTGGAGGGGCTGTCTGGGCGGGCTGGACAGATCTAGGCAGGCACTGGCACCTCCAGCAAGGTGCTGCTGCCCCGGGATCAGCCAGGGCTGCAGGTGGGGACAGCACCATGCTGGAACAGCAGCTGCTGAGTTGGGAAGGGACAAATACCCGACCAACTACTCAGTGCCGTGCTCCCCCATGGTTTAAATCAGCATCCAGAGTGCCAGCAGGGCCAGCACAGCAACATTCCTTCCATCTGTACTTCATCCCACAGCCTTCCCCTGCTCGGGAATAGGGATGTTACCTTGGCAAAGGGAGAGTTAATCATCCCCACAGACGTCCTTATGTTTATAACATACTCGTCCAAAGCTTTTAACCCAGAATAACATTTACACGGAGGCTGCAGAGCTCCATCATGCTGCTAATGCTTACAAGATTTCCCTAAATACTTTTCCGGAAGCTCTTCTTACGGAGAGAGCCCAGAGGGAATAAGAGAGCTGGAATCAGGAACGGTGCTCCTGCACGAGTCCTTCCCAGGGAGACCCCAGCCCATCTGGATGCCCTCACCTGCAGGCCCCAGTGGGTGGGGGACTGTGGGGGTCCCAAGCTCCAGCACAGGCTGGTCTGGGGCCGTGGGAGAGAAGTTGTGGCTGAGGGGACAGTGACAGATCAGCTCATCGGATCCGTGCGGAGATGGGGAGGGGACAGGGAAGAGGCAGAGGCTTGAGACTTCACCAGCAAGCAAAAGAACCCGGGCAAGTGCCACCCTTCCATAGAGGGAGGACAGGACTAGCAGTGTGGAGCTGCATGTCTTTTCCTTCCTTTACATCTCCAGTGACAACATTGAAGGCTCCTGCCATTTCATTCACCCCTTTCAAAATGAGTGAATAAAACTCCTCTTTCCTCCAGCTTCCTCATCCCCCAGTCCAGTAAATAATGTGCCACTTAAATGTCCGCCTTCCCCTTGATGGCAGTTTACTGCAGCAGAAACGCTGTTAATTTGGCTGCCTGGCTCCCAGGTGGGGCTGTGCTGGGGCAGCCTGTGCTGCCAAAATCCCTCTCTGCCCAACTCCAAGGAAACGAGCTGGCACCCAGCGAGGCACCGCATCCCTCCGGAGGAGCAGCATCCTGCCAAAACCCTCGGCTACCGAGGGTGGGGTTTTTAATTCCCAGCTTCTTTGTGCCTTGGACTACTCCAGGCATTAGGTGGCAAGGCTGGATCTGTGAATCCAAAACGCAGCGAGGCTGAATCGCTGCAGTGAAACCAACAGAGCCAGCAGGATTTACATTCACTGAGGATCCGGCCCCCAGCGTGTACTCCAGACCACGGTAAAGTCTTACCTGGAGGCACCAGCATATTTAGTCCTGACATCATGGGAACATTACCTACCTGTAGCAGCTTAATTTACACACTCCCCAACACCTTTAAGATGCTTTATAACCTTGAAAATCCCCTGACAACAAATACACTCTGCTAGCATATGCCAGCAAGGAAACGGTGCAGCGTAGCCATACCAATTAAGCCTGAACATTTCGTGCGTCCGTGGTATTTTTTTATTGAGGTACTGTCTATCTTTTTAACTAGGTTTGTTTTTATTGAAGCAAAAACCTGCCCTTTCAGATGAGCAGGCTAGTCTATCAGAGCTGACATTTAGTGGAAAACAAAGTGCAGGCATGAGAAGGTTACAAGAGCTGGCACATGCTTTTGTCCAGATTAGCCCATAACAGAACTGGACCCGTCTCGTTTTGCTTTCAAAGAAATCCTTCTGTCCATAAATTTTGTTCTGCTTGTGAGCTGGAGGCCAGAACAGCAACAGTACTCGACAGCTGTTGAAAATAAGGGTTTGGATTTATTCTGTTAGACACAGGCCAGAATTGATAAAAGAGGTCAGGGTTGGCTGCAGTTGTAAGCTCGGGGGGTAAATCGGTGGTGGCTTCGTGGTTTTGGACAAAAGGGGAACAGATTTGGGGGCCAGGAGGGGAGCACTCTCCCCTCTCCAGGACAGGGCGCTATTCCCAGTGTCACCCCTGCTGTCCCACACCCATCACCCCCCAGGGCAGAGCATCAGCTCTGCAGCCCCTGCTCCCAGCAGGATTCGGCCCCAGGGAGCTGAGCACCTCCCACTGTCATTAGGCCTGGCAGGATGTGGTGGTGCTGGTTACTGATTACAGCAAATTTGGCCACAAAACCACAATCCGCTCCTTGCTCTCCCCGTGCAGCTGCCATTGGGGTTGGCAGGAACTTTCAGCTTTCTTAACTGTGGGTTCCTAATGGCCTTTTTGGACCGCTGTAGGTAAGCAGGTTTTATTATCCATGTCCAAATAATACTGAATTAATTATGCAACCTAAACTAGTGCAGTAGAGATGCGATTGTATCCTGACATTTACTAACCACCGGGGAAGACTTTTCCTGGCGAGTTCTGCACATCGTACGATCAGATATTGGCCCCCAGCTGAAGGGCAAAGCTCTTTCCTGTTCAGCACCGCCCAAAGATGGAGAGCCTGTCCTGACCCCAGCAAGCTGAAGTGCAGCTTTGTGCGGAGATAAAAAAACCTGGATTCGTGGCAGGAGCGTGGGTCTGCAAACCATGGAGCGAGTGGGTTTTGCACGGGGCCCTGCAGGAGAGCTCGGAGAGAAGTGTTGTCCTCCCAGGTGTGGGTAGGAAGTTTTTCTGCAAGGGAAGGAGTCCTAATCGCCAGGTTTCGGAGCCATCATCACCAAGCAGCACGGTATTTTTGTGTTTGAGAGGGCTTGGCAGCAGCACTGAGCCGCTCAGTCCCACGCAGGGCGAGATGCAGGCTCGGAGCATTCGCACCTTCCTCTCAATGGAACAACGGGACAATCACTGCCGGGGTGAACCCGGCTCCCCGACAACCTGGGCTGCTCAGAAACTCATCAAATCCACGGAACAACGACTTTTAGCAAAATATTTGCTTGCCTAAAACTTCAAGTCTGGGTGTATTTGCTTTTCATGCAGTTGTCATTATTTGCTGGTAAATATTAATAGCGGAGATATTGAAGCTGAATGTTTGGAAGCAAAGCTTCCCCTCTGCGGTTCAGTGCCTTTATCTCCCTATTCATAGACCCAACTTAAAATTCTTTACTCTTACCATCACCATCATCTGTTGTCATAGAAACTATTGCAATACATAAGTACTCTAAATGACTGCAACTTGGATGAATGGCAAGGGATCAAGATGGACTGTGATGGGGGAACACTTAAAACAGGTACATCTACGGACAACAGCTGATGAAAAGAGTTGTTCAGTCTCTCAACAACAAAAAAATGTACGACATTCATTTTCAGGCCAACAAATCACAGAATGGTGTTTATTAAACCTTTCTGTTTATTTTGTGTATTTTTTCCTATGAGACATATAAACCAGGAGGCTCTTTGTTTTCTTTAAACAAATCGGTGTAGTCCAGTTCTGAACTAATTTTACTGGGCTTTCGCAGTGAAATGTCCTATGGAGAGTCAGGATTTACATTCCTGATTTCTTAAGTTGGTGTTTATTTGTACCTTGCTAACAAAGAAATAATACATCTGCCTGGTTTCCTGCGGCTCAGAAAACCAGCACTGAGCTTTGCATTTCTGCACCCATAGTCCCTTCAAAAGCCTGGTGAAAATACAGCCCCCAGAGCCAGTTGGGCTTTAATTCTTCAGCAATTTATACCCTTCCAGTACAACTGCAGTCCTTTAAGTCCCGTGCATCCCTCTGAAGCGTGTGCTGCTCCCAAGGAGCAGAACAGAAGGTCAGTTACAAGTTACAATTTTTCCCCCCTTGCTATAGCTGCAAAATGCCAGAAGAGCTTCAATTTGAAGCCTGAAGAAACTGTTATTCCTGCATCATCTCAGTGGAATGCAAAGCTCAGACAGGTCCTTAGGATGTGTAAATGTCACAGAGATTCAGTTTTGCAGAGAAGCCATTGACACTCCGGTGACAGCGCAGCAGTATTTTGCTTCTGGTTCAGTACAAATTACAGACAACTTGACATTAGAGACCTTCGAATGCAAAAGCAGACTGAAATCCTACATGATCAACTGACTTTCCCGATTTACAACAACACAGCTTTCGTTTAGACATCTCTTTGGGGACAAAGTGATGGAATGGAAATGGAACAGGGAGAAAAACCAGGGAACTTTCTGATTTGTGTGGCACTGCTTGCTCCACGCTGAACCCTCTGAAGCCTGGCTGTGCCTCTGCCTTGCAGGATGCCACACGTGAGCGTTAGTGGCACATCCCTGAGCTCTGCTCTCTGAAATCCCCCCGCACAAAGCACACAGAGCCAAGCAGTTAAATAAGAAAAAGACCTTCACGGCCCTTCCACTCCTTGCTGCTGCTGTTTATTCCAGATAATTGTCTGTGTTCATATACCTTGTTTGGTGACTTTGCAATTATCCTCTTATCTTTCTTTTTGCACGTAATAACAGCCCCGTGACCATTCTGTTCAGATGGCTGAATGCAGCCTGATTCTGCATTTAAAGGAGTCATTTGCTGAAAATAAGACAAGGGAGATCAAACTCGGCCAGGAACCCCTGCAGGCCATGGGTTAAAATAATGCTTTGGGCTCCGAGACAAACTGAAGAGCCCAAAGGAAGAGTGTTGAGTGTGCAGAGAGACAAGGTGTTGGGTGGATGGCAAAAGGATTGGAGCAATGGCTTTAACTGCCTGTGGAGTGAAGATATCACCACATTCACCCAGCTGAATCTCATGGAGATCAAAAGACTGAATATTCCTTCAAACAGCACAGGAGGAAAAGGGCTAATAAGAAAAAAATGGTGCCAGGATAAGTGAAGTGTGCTCTTGTCCCAAAGAGCGACTCCGTGACCTCAGCTCATTTCGATTCCCATGTTCAGAACCAGCTGAGCAGGTCCAGGGACACCAAACTCCTCACCAGGGATGAAACTTCGTGAAGAAACTCATCCCAACTCGTGGTGCCTGCCTAGAAAAGCCCGGGCCAATCAGGAAGCAGGGTTTATATTGCCTAATTAATTCAACTGTCAGGAAATTAAACTATCATGTACTTTGATATCTGTCTGTTTTCTCAGGTGCAGTTATATTTGAAGAGACCCCACGCCTGTTTAGCTGTGATCCCTTTTGGAAATAATTGGCATGGTTTTGATTGATAATGTGTATTCCTCTTTAAAGGAAAACACACTATTTTTCATAATCAGAGGCTGAATGCATAATGAGTGCTCTGGTGCTGCCTTTAGCATCAGGTCTGTCAAACTGCACAGTTATTTCCATATTGATGCAAACTAAGATATTACACTCCCTCATTACATTGACATGGCACATCTTTCAACAGTCAGCTTCCAATCATACGTTCCTTGCAAACAAAATTACCTTCATTTTCTCTTTTGCTACAGAAGGAACTAGCAGTGGAAATGTGCCCTAACAAGCTAATCAACTAATTTTTAGAATATGTTTGAACCATTTAATATTCTAAAAGAAAACAAGAAAAAGTTGCTAATGGGTATGCTGGCATAAACAGAAATAAATAGACAACTGGTTGACTGAACATTAGCATACTTAAGTTTTATCGAAGTCACAGTGGAATTCATTTTGCAAGTCAAAAAAGCAAGATCTATTTGTATCCATAAGCTGAACCACCTCATTTACTCTCTACATTCTTGAGCAGATAACCTTGGTTATGAAGGTAAAAGTGGGAAAAAAAGGAAACTACCCTTTTATGAGCCAAATACGCCAGGCGATAAATTGATTTTAGTGGGACCAGTGTGTAGGGCTACTGATAATGGGCTGTGTGATACTAATGGCCCTGCTGCTAGGAGAGAGCAGCCGGGCTCTGGGTTATGGGCTGCCATTCACGGGCTTGGCAGCGAGCGAGGGGGTTTCCAAAGCAACACCCAGGGATGGGAAGAAGGGAGAGGCAGCTCTGCATCCTGAAATCCCAACTCCCGTCCCAAACCGACGGCAGGGAGAGTTGGTGCTCCAAGTGACCCAGTTCAGGGGAAGGGTTGGAGTGAGCGGGCTGAGAGGGGCCAAGGGGAAGGATGCTGAGTGCAGAGAGCATTGCTGAGGCAGTGACACCGTGCAGGTACCAGTGACAGGTGGGCTGAGGTCTCAAAGAGCCTCACCAGCCCCACAACCACCCCGGGAGCTGCCCAGGGACCCTCCCATTGTGTCAGGAAACATCATTTGTTTTGCTGCAGGAGGGTTACAAACCCTGTGCAGGGATCCTTATTCTGCCTCACGTTGTAAGGTCTGTTTCCAAAACGGGGCTGGGTTTCATTCCCTACCAAGATCTAGCTCTGCATTTGTTACATATGTAAATTTGCTTTGGAAAATTCAGGGAAAAACAAATTATTGTCCTGATAGAGCATTTAGTCAACCCTCCAGTGTCTCCCCCAGGTGTGAGTGTGGAATTAGTGACAGCCTCCCCTGTGCCAGTGTATGATTAGGGCCACAGTGGTCACCAGGGCTGGCTGTGCCTGAGGACAGCTCTGGGCAGCGCCTTCTCCCGAGGCAGCTCAGGAAGCAGCCGAGCTCTGCTCACCCGAGGCTGAGATGTGCCTGGTGCAGCTGCAGGTCCTGTGGGTGCACAGCACCCTCAGGCTGAGCATGGACAGTTCCCACAGCAGCTCCCCTCTTCCCAGACCCACACACTGCACGGGACATGGGGAGCACAGCTCCCATCCCAGTCTGGACCAGGGATTTGCTTCTGCACTGCTGATCATGCCCAGATTTCATTCAGGTCAGGTGGATTTTGAAGCTTGTGAGTTGATCCTGAATGTTTCAGTGTCCAAATTAGAGTTGTTCCACGCACAGATCACTGTTAGGAATATATGGGGTGATTTACACATCTGAAACCCTAACCTGGTAGCAGATCCCAGTCTTCCCAGCTCTATGTCTAAAATTTGGCCACTGCATTTTTCTTTTCTTTTCCTATGGGACATTTCAGAATCCAACCCTGAAGGCCTTTAAGCCAGAGTTGCTGTAAAAGCTTTAACACTATTATCAGCTGCATTTCCTTACACATCCAGGGCAAAATCCCTTCCAAAGCCAACAGTTGCATGGGAATGCAGCAGCCTGTTCCCTGACGGGGGATTGAACACCACAGCAAGAGAAACATCTGTTTGCTCTCGAGCTGAGCAGCAACGGTCTCGGGCGAGGGTCCGGAAGAGAAGGAGGATGGCTCAAGATGAAAGCTTGCACTTCAGCTGCGGGGGGAAGGAACACATCCCTGGTCCTGTAGAATATTCCTGCTCCGTCGTAAAAATCAAGGCAGCGCTGTTCTGGTGAATACCCCGGCACCAGTGCAGCATGACAGCCAGCACATGGAACTGGAATCATTTCCATCACAAAAGCACGTCCTACGAGTCGGCAGGGCCAGCTAGAGAGCAGATGTCCCAAAACTTGTGAGCATTTCCTATCCATCAGGGATGTTTCTTGGTCTTGAAAACAAAAGGGGTTTCTGGTGAGGAAAGTGGCCGCTGGAAAAAGAAGGGTGGAAGAAGCTGTGTCCCACTAATCCCAGCGTGAGGATGTGGAATGGTCCATAAATCTGAGCCAGGCGAGGAGGGGGCTCCATGGATAATGTGGGATCGTGGGTTTGGAGCAGCCAGGCTGATGTGGGGCACAGCAGGCGAGGCAGCCTCCCTGCCGCCCGTCCGGCTTAAGAGGTTCCCAGCAAGCTCCTCAGCTCGCAGATTTAGATACAAATTTGTACAAAGAAGTGCGATAACTCTCCCTGAAACCTGATTTGATTTTCTCCCCTCGCTATCTTATCTGGCACAGAGGAGATTTAAGTCATACCAGATTATGAAGTGTTATCCTCTCTACTCAGCCAGAATATCTGCAGACGCTCAGGCTGCCAGGGCTGAGCTTCAGGTTGCTCTGACTGCAAGTTTCAGTTCTGAAGGTGCTTTTTACTCAATCACTGGCTCGGAAGATAGAAAGATAGAAAGTCCTACAGCTGGTAATTTCTTTACATAAATAACAATTCTGCAAAAGATCCCTTTAATGACATCAATTATACGTAACTAAGTGCACTTTAAAGACTGATTTCTTTTTTTAGGGGGTTGTTTTGAAGCATCTGTGAATTCATTAAGAGTCATTTTCCCTCTATAAACTGAAAAGCAAGTTTCCCGTAGACACCAACCCCCCTGACAGGTACATTGTTCCACTTTCATGTCTAGTTATTTACTTGCCAAATGCATCAGACACAGAGCCTGAGATCAACCACACAGGCATAAAAATACACAAATAAACCTTCTTCTTCCCAGCAGGTGGTTGTGGAACTGTGGGCAGTAGATGGGAAAGGGGATGTGCCTCTAGGGGTGTTCAGGGGCTGGCTTTCCCCTCCCGGGGCTCCTCTGGTGCTGCAGGCTGTATTTAGCCCAAACAGTGAGAGAAAAAACTCAGAGTAGAAATCACGTCTTTTAAAGGTTAAATTAAGAAAGGTGCAAAGATTAAAGGCTTTGTGCTGTCCCCAAGGCAGTCACAGCCCCGGCTCAGGTACCAGACCCTCGGTAGGCAGTGCCACATCCTTTCACTGTTTCCCCAGAAACATCAAGACCACCTGAAAACGCTGCAATTTAAATTTTAGCTCCTGACAGTTTTCCACGCTCTGCCTGGAGCTTCCTGCATCTCCTGACAGCAATAGGAGGTCCCGTCCAGACAAAGGGCTCTTTCCCTTGGCACAGCGAAGGAAACCTTTCCCTTGAATTAGGAATGCAAAGCTTCGTTCTTGGCCAAAGATCTGAACCTCGACTGTTTGTGCTACATTGTGAGAGGTTGTTTTATATTGTCCCCATTCACATTCCCTCTGTGCAGGGAATGGGGACAGGAGTCTGTGCCAGCTCACACTGCACTGCAGGAATGACAGCACGGAAGGCAGGAGCCACTCGGAGTTACGGACACACGGATATCTGCAGCAGAAAGAGAAGACCCGACCAGAACATTCCCTCTGCCATGTGAACCACTGTTTCTACTTAAAATTTCACTGGCAATCTAGAAAAATGCCATTCAGGCAGAGCAAGCTGCCTGTGCACGGAGGATTGCGGGAGAGTCTAAAGTAACAGCCAGCCAGCAGCTGATAATCTGCTTGTAAACTCCTGTTTGGAAATAAAGACAATCCCATTTTACAGTAACCAGATGTTTTAACAGAATATTAGTATTTACAGGGGCCTCGGGCTATTGTTTTATACAGGTCTGAAGAGGGCTTACAAAAATGGAAAATCACAGGCAAGCGTGCAGTTCAAAGGCTCCTGGAAGCGGTGACATTCGGTGTGGTGTGGGATAGATCCCCTTCTGTTTGTGCCCGGGATCTTGGGTGGGATTAATTGCCAAACGTTCCTCCATAACTTACCTAACCAAGTTCCCCTCTGCTCCGATTTTTCCCTGTTCTTTATTATCCATAATTGGATAACTTCTCCAATTTTCTCCTTGGAACACTGAAGATAAGGTTTCTGTTTAATCATCCCACTTTAAGTACTTGCAATCAGACAGGATATTGCTGCTTTTAAAATAAGACAATGACATTTAATGACTTCCATTTCTTCCTATACAAAAGATTAATTTATATGCTGGAGTCATCTTTTTCATTGGAAAATTCTCCCCACTCTGTTTGAAACGATTCAATCTGATTAACAACTTAATTCCCCTTTTATACTTCTGATTTTGTGGCTTTCGCTGCCAGCATTCGCTTGTCATCTCTTTACCAACTCTTAATTCAGCTTTTGTTTCTGGTTTAGTCTGGAGTGAAGGAGCCAGACAGGTTGGGAGGTGTGTGAGTGCACATGTGCTGCCCCGGCAGGCTGAGGTGTGAGGCAGGGGCTGGGGAGGAGCAGCTCCACACGAGGAAAGACGTCACCAAAAGCTGTAGGAGAACAGAGGGATTCCCCCAGCAGCCCTAAGAACTCCAGGTGAAGCGCTGTGGGGTCAGGATGTGCATCCCTGAAAAATCAAAGGGCAGAGGCAGCACTGGGGAAGCAGAAAACTCCTCCCTGCTCTTCTCCAGGCTCTTGGGAAGAGCCCCGTGCCAGGAAGCTCTGCAGGGAGGGCAGAGGTAGGAGCCAAGAGCTGACAGGCAAAAAAAATAATATCATGTTCTGGAATACCCCTTACCTGGCTGTTTTAAACTGCAGACCCACAGATTCATCCTGCCAGCTTCAAACTCTCTCCTTCCAGTGTTCAGTATCCTTCTGGAGTGCTGGTGGAAAGTTTCGTGCAGGTGCTGTGAGCACATCATCTGGATGGTTCTTTGATTACAGACATGAAAGCTGCTCAAAGCTTTGCACTTTCTGCATCATTACGGTGATTTAATGGTTAAAAATAAAAATTGCAGTGCAATCTTTACCTTCCAACAGGTGAGTGTTTGCCTTTAGCAAGGTCAACACCGTTTTTAGGAATTTGTTTTGGTTTTCTGCTAATATGCTTTAAGGGAATTACCATTTTCTTTGCTCTGCTGACCATCATTTTCTTTTTGGACCTTTTCTAACTTTTACTTTGTTTTACTTAGCATCTATAACATCCTGAATTGTAACACTTTACTTTTGTGGTGTTTATATAGGTTCTCTTAGCTTCAGAAACATCCTTTTCTCTTCCAAATCAAGCCGTGTCTTTAAACCAGGAAGACCTTCTCCTGTGCTGTGGGATTAGGATTTTCCATCATAAAGGAAAAAGTACTTGAACATAACTATAATAATTTTATAAGTTATTTTTACTCTGACAAAACTCTTACGTACACCCGACAGATTTAGCCCCCAGTTATTTTCTGGACTGTAAAACCCAGCCTTTTTAACAGACCAAATGTATAAAAACAATATTGAAGGGGGTTAGCAGAAGGCACTTGGCTGTGTGAGAAACTCTGCTTTTGCTCTAATGGCTTTTTCTACACTTTTCTGTCTTTATATGAGACCAGTGGGTGAGCCCAGATGCTTTTCTTTCTCCCAGTCCAGTCTCTGACCCTGCATGGGATGCCCTTCCCCTGTGTGTATAACAAACACCATGGGGTTTGCACAGTTTCAGCTGTAATATCACATTTCCATGATTGTTTTGGTGCCACTTTCAATTTTCCTCTATGTCAAGATCCCTCTCCCTATCCCTGCCATTGCTACCGAGTGGCAATTCCTCCTCAGTGAGGTGGCACCTTAGTTTTTGGAGCTGGCACTTCATTTCCAGCTCTTGTGTTGTAAATAAAATCTTTAGGGGTTTTATTTATTTGGGAAGGCTGGATTGGATCCACTTTCCAGATCAAGATCCTAATCTTGCAGATAACTTCAGGCTGCTGAAATCTGACCTCCGTGTGGTATCCTCCACACCCCGCCGGGGATCAGCTCTGCCCCGGTGTCTGCCCTGTGCCCCTTTCCTGTGGGATCACAGTGGGATGGAGCAGCACGCTGGGAACACCGGGGTGCCGGCCAGGACCCCAGAAAAATGCATAAGGCACCAAAGATGATGACAAATAATGAAAAGCTAGACTAGGGGAGAAAAAATCTGTCTGAAGTCATTTCACCCAGAGCGTCGCCTCTCCTGCTGAATTGGTTTTGCTGGCTGGAGACGCAGCTTTGATGCTGTTGGTACCCTGAGAGCAGTTTTGGCAAGGCCATCTTCTATAAGGAAAAACATACCGGTGAAGTGAATGAGAGTTGACATGACAGATTGTATCTGCTGTGCCTCTTGGCCCCAAAGGCGGTTGTTCCTGGTTTAAAATTTAGTAATTATGGATGTACACAAATGTTTCTAATGGGCCCCAAACAGCCAGAAACACAGGCACCATTCCCTGAGCGCTGCACAGCAGATTGAAATTAAAATAAATAAATGAGTGAGGAACGCGAGGTTCACCTGCATGGAGAGAAACCTCAGACTGGGGAGAGAAACCTCGGACTGGGGAGCAGCCACGGGCTGTCCCATCATGACAATCACCTGGAAAAGTCTGGCTGTGATGGAAGAACAAGACTCACACAGAGCTGTACAAGGTTTCTAGTGAGAGGTTCCCTACCTGTGGCACGGGGTGGGAACCAGGTGGTCTTTAAGACCCCTCCCAGCCCCAACCATTCCGTGATCCTGAGGCTCTGTGAGGACTCGCCAGCTGTGCCAGAGCAAAGCCCCTCTGCTCCACCGACGGGGCCGCGCAGGCAGGGAGCTGCTGAACACACAACTGCGCCCTTTGTGTGCCTTAATCTGTATCCTGACTGCGCTGGAGGTGTGGACTGGCTCCAGAATGGATTTCTGTTCCATTTTGAGCAGTTGGTTCCTCTCTTAAAGCCCAGCAGAGACTCTTGACCGGGCAGGATGGGCTGTCGGGGCACGCCTGGTTAATGAACCACCGCGGCACCTTTGTTTCTCTGGCTGCCTGGTGCCCTGCTCTCTCTTGTACAATTATTACAAAAATCAGACAGAACGTTGCCTTGAGATATGATTTTCATAGTGGGATAGATTTTATTATACCAGCCATACAATACCCGCTATTATCATTTTGATTATATGCTCCTCTCATTTGCACTATTGGAACATTATCTGTAGTACATTCATTATTACTTTATAAGAAACTGAAACTACATCCTTAAGATGAATTGTAAGGAAGGATTTCTATTTCCTCAGATAGATACTTTGGCTGAGATCATTAAGTGGCAAACATTATTTGTAAAAGTTTATTTTATTTTATTTACGTAAACTCTAAAAGAAAGAAATAACATAGATATTTCTAACAGACAGAAAAGCCTGCGGCTAGTGGCAACAAATGACTGCAATTTAGAATTCATGTACTATTAAGAAGTTCTGATTAAATTGTAAGTTCCTTTGGAGGAAGGAAGTTGAATAAATGAGAATCTGGCCCAGTGAGCTTTGATGGTCTCGCAGGGTCAACAGCGACTCACAGGTTCTGTCTGCCCCACAGCCCAAGGTCTCTGAAGGTCAGAGCCATCGTGAACCTGAGGGGAGAGGACAGAAAACCAGGAAAAGTTGTGTTTAATAGCCCAGTTGGGTTTAAAGGGGTTCTGGATCAGCTGTAGGGCTGGTGAGCATCCCTCACCAGGGCCCAGGACGTGCCCATGGGGAGACCGCCTTGGCTCTGTGTGCACAAACAGGGATGAGGAGTTTGCTCCCCACAGTTTTTCCGTGTTGGCCTCACCGTGCAGGACACCTCATCCTCCTGCACACACGGGAAGGGAGAACCACCAGCCACAGGGACCTTACCCAGCTCTCGTGGTGCAGTTCCACCCCAGCCTCCAAACCAAACTACTCGCTTCTGCTCAACGTGCCTGGACACAGACCCCGACCTTGTTCAAGGTCTCAATCCTCCCACAACTACAACGCAACCAGATTTTCACAGTCCTCTGACTGAACAGGGGCAGGAGCACCTGGCTCCTGAGCCATCCCGTATTTCTGTGAAGGTGTCCCTGCTCCGTGCAGGGATGTTGCACTGGATGACCTTCAAAGGGCCCCTCCAGCCCTGTGGTTCTGTGATTCGAGCACTTGGCAGAGCTGCTCAGCTGCCACGGCCAGGCCAGACTTGTCACTCGTATTTAATGGACATCACTTGTTTCAGCTGGACAGAGCAGTTAAACCCCAAATTGTGGGTGCAGCTGAACCATCCCAAGGAACCTGCTGACACGTGAAGCCCGTTGCATCTTTAAGAAAGATAATTCGTGTCTTCACTGGAAGAGATCCCACTTTGCTATGTGGATAAGAACGTTTTCAGGTTGATTGCAAATCATAAATATTTGATGCACCGTAATTACTAGTTCTTAAGTATCATTTTCCAAATTATTATTTCTATTAAATGCATAGAAACTTGGGATGGAAGAGTGAGTAAATGCAGAAACACTTCATCACTGCAGATCTGGGTTTAGGTCCTAGAGTGAACTTGTTTCTTCCCACCTACCTCTGTCATAGAGCACTGCAAAAAAAAGCAGAATCAGGTTGGACTAGATGGTCTTTAAGGTCACTTCCAACCCAAAGCACCCTGGGATTCTGTGAACTAGGAGCTGAAAGCAGCAGTAATTCCATGAGCATAAAGGCTGGGGTCCTGCTATGATTTTATCTCCCCTTTACTCCACCTGGCTGCACCATCATGTCTTTGGGCAAATGATTTAATCTCCCTCCTTGCTCCGAGCCATCGGTTAAATGGATACAATTCCTCTGTGCTGGCTCTGTGATCAGGTTTGGCTGATGTTTGCAAAGCACGCCGAGATCTCTGATAGGAGACATCCTGGACCTGCAGGCAGCTCTAGGGAGCAGGACCTGGGCAGTCCAGCAGGACACACAGAGGTGTTGCTGGGGGATGAATCACGCGGGTTTCTCAAAGTCCAGCCTTTCTTCACTCCAATGAATCCAGTCCTGACCTCTGTGAGGTCACATCTCTAAATCCAAGCAATTTTTTCCATGTACCCCATGTACCCAATACCAAAATGTCCCACTTGGTGACGTTGGGCTTGAGCTGCTGCTCCTTCCAAGGCATTGAAAAGTGTCCTCCAGCCACCACCCAGACCCGGACATGGCAGCAGGTGCCCAGTGGTGGCAGAGGTGGGTGGCTGCAGTCCCCTCCCTGGCCGGTGGATCCGGATTCCCGGTGTTTGGCTGTTCCTGTCTGACCCCTAGTGCCACCCGAGCGCACCTAAGCGGCGGCTCAATCATTACTTACAAGTTGGCAAACAGAAGGAAAATATTCCAACTAATCTGGAATAAGTCAGATATACTTTTTTTCACCTCTGGGGAGATTTTCAACTATAACAATGTAGCTTTGAGCTTCTGACAGATGCTAATGAATTGTTGTTTACATGTTTGATTTACTGCCTAAACAAAGATAAGACATGCTCTTGGAAACACATTGAATGCACAATCCAAACACATCCATTAAATCTGTCACAATAAACATGACAGCTTTCTTCTAACCTAACAACTGGCATGCCTCATTTACATATTAATGAGAAAACTGGGATCAGTCTGCACAAATTGCTTCTATCTTGTGAAGGGGAAGCACTGACTGACAGTGCAGCTCTCCATGGTGTAAATACAACAAGTAAATACCTCTGCCATCTTAATGGATTTTATTTTTATTTGCCTATTTGGTTGCACGGTTATTGATTAGTTGTCTCTCGTGAGCTGCAATGACAGACTTTACAACTACAGGGACAGGCGTTAAAAGAGCTCCTTCAGCTTCCCTGGTGCCTGAGGTGTCCGCTGGGCTTTGGGGTTGGTAACTCCCAAAAAGCCTTGGTTAAAGGCTGGACCCACCTCGAAGTTCTCGCTGGTCTCTGTCGCCTTGGGGTGCATGTCCCGGAGCTGTCACCTGCTCTGCTGTCCCTAAAACACAACATATTCTCCTTAAACCTCTGGAGGATGAGCATTCCGCAGGTGGGAATACAAGGCACGGAGGGGAAACTATCAAAAAGCCAACCCTGTGCTGTTTCGAGTGTGAATTGGGAGCTAAATTCCCGGAGTCACTTGGATTCCTAATTGTGCAGAGGTTGTACCAGAGTACACTTACCCCTTGTGCTGCTAGAATAACAGTGGCATCTAAACTGGGTGGAAATCTGAGATACAGGCCTAGCAGAGACCTAGAAAAGAGTTTTCCTTGGACCCTGGAAACTCTGAAGTGACATCAGCAGGGAGTTACACACCATCTAACGTGGGTTTTTCAGTCTCTCTACCCTGCACTACATTTTAGAATAATTAAACCCCTAATTCATGTACCTCTGATTGTCTCCAAGTTGGATTTCTGTCCCACATGGATGCCTGGGCTCTCTCTGTGCCAGTGGGGAAAGCTCAGTGCCCACCCAGGGCAGACCACGTCACCCAAGGCTGTCACCAGCCGCAGGAACCTCGCTCTCCGCTGGAATCCCGGGAAGCCTGGCCTGACTTTTGGACAGCTGAGGGAGATAAGACGAATTGCCCCTTCGATGTCACTGACTTTCAATCAGGTTTACATTCTGAAGTGCTTAAATTACCTTCCAGAATGGCACTCGGCTTTTGAAACCACCAGCTACTTCTGGCAAATGGCCTTGGAGTGTGTCCTGACACAGCTCTGCACGGCCTTGTGCTGGGGAAAGGTTCCATCCATGCCCAGGCTCAGCAGGGGAGGCTCAGGATGCCCGAAGTAAATCCCAAAGCGTGTAAAGGACCCTAGATGAAGTTCTATTTAATATTCCCATACCAAGGGATCACATCATTGAACACTGCAGTGAGCCTGGATTTTCCAGGGATGAAGCTCCTTGCAGCAGGAACATGGGAAGTCGCCTGCTCCAGCTCCACACCAGCACAAATCCAAGCTGCCATCCTCAAATCCAGCCAAAACCTGACTAGAACAGGAGGAATGCTACACATCTCCAACAGCAGCAGCTTTCAAGCACTCAGAGGCAGAAGTTGGGACCATCACGTGTCTCTCTGAAGGCACCAGGGAGCTCCTTGATGAATTTTGATCTGCCTCTGGTTGTACACTTAAGACACAGCTTGGGCTTTGGGTGTAGGGAAGTTTCCTCTTGTAATAGTTCTCTCTAAAAGGCTGTATGAATAACACCAGAAATGATCCAAACTGTTCCAAAGGACTCCAGGGAAATTAATGCACTCCTATGCTTTTGTTTTGAAGTTAAATTTTTTTTTTTGGTCTCAATGAACTATTCCCTCTCTACGAAATTGTGCACACTGCTTTATTCTTCTGAGGCCCACAGAACCAAACACTTCAGAAGCCTAATTTATCTCCTGGAGTTTATAGTCCTATTTCTAGATTAAAAGGGCTGTGTTCAGTTACTCTTGGATATAGATTCCTCCTCCTCCTCTCCAAGACTCCGTTATCTGACTCACGTCTCCAGACGTTCGTGGTTTGCCCCTGAAGTAGTCTTTCATCTGTTTATGGCTGAACAGTTTGTGTGCTACTGGGGCACGGCATAATAACTGAATTTATATTAAATAATTAACATCAAATAAAACAGATTTTCCCGTAAATGTTATTCCAACCCGGTTTTACAGAACCACATTCAAACAGCTGAACGCACCCAGAGAAACCTGGACAACTCTTCCCCAAATTAAAGCAAGTCCCCAGCCCCCAAATTTTCTGTGGTGACAAAGACCTTCATTCAGAGGCAGAGGCAGAGCCCCAGCCTCGTTCAGGAGGAGCCCTCCCTGGCAGGGAGAGGCTCTGGGGAAGTCCATGGGGTGTTTCACAGAATGAGCTACTGCTCAGCCACGCTGAGCACAGTTAGTCCTGTACAACACACAAGCAATGAACTGATTTAATTTCCCTGTCAATCAGCGAGGAAAAAGGGCCAGCACAACACAGAGAGTCGCTTCTCTTCAATCTGAGAAGAGCTTTGGGGGAAATATTGTAAATGTCATAATACAATATGTTAAATATAGTAGTTAAAATACTGTTCTGCAGCCAAATTCTCTTCTTAGACACACACACAACTCCCACTGGCAGGAACGGGAGCTGTGCAGGGTAGCCCCAAATGAGGAAAAGCTGTTCTGGGGAGGGAAGGAGGCTGCTCAGCGTGTGTGTGTGTGTGTTTGTGCCCTCCGAGGGCAACAGGGACCCGCGGATATGAAAATATTCCGGATAACTTCGGAGCTAATGAGGAATAATTTTGGAAGAGATTTCTAATCCCATACTCGGGGACACTGGACTAAATCCTAGGTCAGAGCCAGCATTTCTGACCCTCTTTGCCAATGACCTGTGGACTGAGGAAGCGCAGGAGTGAAGCCAAGAAGGGCCCAGCCCTACTCCTGACTTTAACCCTCCCTGTTTGTGGCTGCTTGCAGACAACTTAAATCTGCTTATCCTGCCCCGAGTGAAACCCTGACCACGGCAGTGCTGCTGAGGGCAGCAGCTGGGCAGGGGCTGAACGCAGGGACTGCGCTTCCCGTGCTCCGCAGTGACTCCTCATCCTCTGAAATCACAGCAGCTGCACAGGCACAGCTTTGCTCCAACTTTCACATTAAATCCCATCCAGTGCCACCCCTGCCATGGGCAGGGACACCTCCCACTGTCCCAGGCTGCTCCAAGCCCTGTTCAGCCTGGCCTTGGGCACTGCCAGGGATCCAGGGGCAGCCACAGCTTCTCTGGGCACCCTGTGCCAGGGCCTCAAACCCTCCCAGGGAACAATTCCTGACCAATATCCCATCTATCCCTGCCCTCTGGCAGTTTGAAGCCATTAGATAGAAAAAACCATTTATTTCTGTTTAAAGCCATTAGACGGAAATAGATAAATATTTTTTCTCTGGCAGTGATGACTCCAGGTTGCAGCTCGGTCTTTGTAACCACGAAGAGGTGGTGGAGTCTCCGTCCCTGGAGGTGTCCGGGGAATGGCTGGATGTGGCACTCAGTGCTCAGGTCTGGGTGTCAATGTGCTGATCAGTCACAGGTTGAATTTCATCATCTTGGAGGTATTTTCCACCCTAAATGATTCAGTGTGATTCTGATAGGAAAACCATCATTTTGGGACACCAAATGTGTCCTCATCCACACCTTCCCTTCCTTACACCTGCTCCCCACAAGGAGCTACAGCCGTGTTAAGGCCATATTTTGATATGTTCTCCATATTTGATCATACTCTTCAGCCACCAGCAGGAAGGCACATAAAGCAGAAGCTGCACAGTAATTAAAGAGCCCGGAGTAATTCAGTGTGGACACTGAAGGAGGTGTGAGGCCACTCAAGGAGGAAAAGATCAGTACAGCTCAGTATAAACAGAGGAGTGGGAAGAGGAAGAAAGAGGCACAATCCATCTTTTGGACCTTTCCCATGTAAATTTGTCTTATCCCTTTAAAATCCATTAATTTTTTTTCAATAGAGTTGACACATGGAGGCAAATTAATTCCACAATTTAAGTAGGTTTTACGTGGGGGAAAAAAAAAAAAAGGAGTTTCTGCTATTTGCTTTAACTGCTCTGAAGTTTCATGTGGCAAACACTTATTCTTCAATTGAGTACCACATAATCGCTCCCATTACACCTCCTCCATGCCACTCAGGCTATTACAGATCTTTATCATATTTCCCCTTCAATCATCTCGTTTCCCAGGCTGAGGGGGATACGAGGGAACAGCACACGATATTCCAGAGGTGAGCAGACATGGATTTATCGGGTGGCACAGGGATGCTGTCTGGTTTAGTGGCATTTTGCTGCAGTTGTGATGGTCGGAGGGTGCAGATGGATCAGAGCTCGTGGACAGATGTGGCACCTTTTATTGCACCAACTCTGCAGCTGGAAAAATTAAATGAGCTCTCAGGCACACATGCCTATATATTCCAGTTGCCTTTTTGGCTGCCTAGGAGCTTTGACTGATGTTTCTTCGAGCTATCAGCGGTGGCCCTCAGATCTCTTTTCTAAGTGGTGAGAGCTGAAGAGGAGCTCATCAGTGAGTACACAGAGAGAAGGCTGGGGCTTCCCTTTGAGCTCGGCAGAACTGAATTCGATCTGCTGGTTTGCCACAGAGTCCTTTGGCACCGTGGGACCCTCTGCGGCTCTCTGATGGCTTTGCTTTTGCCTTTTGCACCGTTTTGTAACATCATTTCATTATTCCTCTGTTTTCTGGGGGAAATTTATAAAAGGAGGTGAATAAAGCGCAGGGGTAGAAATAATGTGCGTGTTTCTTCTGCAGCAGGGCACAGGTATTGAGGGGCTCAATAGCTATTCAGAATGAACAATCTCTCCAACAGAAGGGTTTTCACTGAGCCATCGTTGGCTCTTTAGAATCCCAGTTCACACGGACTTTTCTCCTGCTGGGTCCCGATCGCTGCAGTTTCCAGCTGAGCAGCTGTCAGTTTGGGCTCACCTCGCTTCCAGGATCCCAGTTGGGAAAGCCTTGTTAAACTCTTGCCTTGCAAAGCAATCAAACGTGTTTGTTTGATTGTTTGTTTGTTTGCAATGATTTATGCTGTGATTAGGCTTTTGATATTACTCTGGTTGGGGTAAGGTGCAAGCAAGCTCTTGAAACAGTGCCAGCACTAAGTCAATATTTCATTAAGACTCATTTATGAGAGAGCTGATGAAGGACTAGAGTGAGGTCTCTGCACATTTCATATTCATCTATTTGGGTAAGGCAGCTGATTATTTAAAATATATTTAGATACTTGGTGTCGTTGTAACTGGTACAATTCCTAATGTGGGAACAGTCGTAATGATAACAAGTGTCTTTTATGAACAAAATTTAATCTGCTTCCCTATAAAAATTAAAAGTGATTGTAAATATGTGACTGTAAAGACACTTCTGTTGCTGTGTCTGCGTGGCTGTACAGACACAGCCCTGCAGAGCAGGGGGAAAGTTTGGAAGAAGAACCTGGCCAAGGTTGAGACCGGGCTGTGCTGCCCATGGCAGGATTTATTTATGGTGTTTTTGGCAAGGGTATGGACTTCCTCCCTGGATTTTCCCTTCTACTCAACCACTTTGCTGTCCATATCACACACAGCCAATCCACACCGTGGGATGCTCACTTGCCCAGACACCAGAAGAGTTTTCCCCACCTCAGCAGCACCTTGAGACACCATATGAGAAACACACGGGTCAGGGGTTGGCCAGCCGAAGAAACCTCCCCACAGTGACTCCTCAGCCCGTGCCCAGTGCCAGGGAAGGCTGGAACACCACAGCCAGCCTGGTGTCAGAGCGAGGGGATGAAGTGAAATGTTTCTGCAGCCCTGACAAACAGCTGGCACCGGTGCCGCCAGGGAAGATTAATGCCTCCCTTCTCCTCACCTGCGCCGACATGATGTTCCCTGACACCCCGCTCTAATTGTAGGAGCCGAGGTGTAGGAAACGTCACCCTCGCTTAAAACGCTATCGGGTAATGGGTCTGCGATGATGTGGAGACAAACAGGAGGTTAACAGAGAGGTCTTTATCTCCCACACGCCGAAGGGGGGCCGCGCGTCCGCCGCCGATAGCGATCGCTGCGGGATGTGCTTTCCTGTGCCGCGAGGGAAATTATACACGGAGGTCAACGCGCTCGATGAGATGCTGCCAAAATATGTATTTCCTTTCTGCAGACCTTTTTTGAAGAAAGGTCTCATGCTGGAGACTGTAATTAATAAAGGAAATATTTATACAGTGTCACAGAATTTACCAGTCACTCTATAAACATAGATGATCCATGTTCCCTGTCCCAAAGCACTTACGGTCTAAAAAAGGCAAGAGACACGGAGCAGTTTAGATGAGGGGGAGAGCAGGGATTATTAATGGTGAGAAGAAAGAGGATGGGTTGCAGGGAAGGCTCTGGGAGAAGGGAAAGCTTCATCATGGAAATCCAGGCGGTTGTAAGGCCAGGACGGAAAAATCGAAGGTTGAGGCAGAAGTGTTTTGAAGGGGCAGATGCAGATGTGGGCACATCTGGGAGCAGAGGTTCAGGCAGCAATGCTGGCGAGTGGCTGGTGAGAAAACTGCAGAGGGGCTCAGCAGCTGGAGGGGAGCAAAGGCCCTTAAGGACCTGGGCTGTCCGTGCCTCAGCAGGAAGGATGAGCAGAGAGCTGGAGCGCCCCGTGACCTGGGAAAGCTGCTGGAGCAAGGGCAGCTGAGGGAAAGGTGCAGAGCCAGCCATGGAGAAGGGAAAAAAAGCGTTGCAGAAAGCGCTGAATGGATGTGCGGTGCCGACAGGAGAAGCAGGAACACACCGCTGCAGACAGGAGAGGAAGTGAGATAAAGAAAAGGAAGTTCAGGCAGCAAGAGTTAAGAACCTTGCCATTGATTTTGGGGACAAAGGAGGAAAATAAATGATAGAGAAGTGAGTGGGATTAGGGGAAGTGCTCGAAGATAAGCATGGCAAGAAGGTGGAGAGCAAAAAGACAAAGGCGAGCATGGGGGAAGAATTAATCAGGATCAGGCACCTGGAGGGGACGGTTCAGCAACCAAGGAGCCCGAGCCACTCCTGACATTGCCATTTTTCTCCTCTGGTGGGAGAAAAAAAAGAAATTAAGATGATTTTCAAATATCTGGGCAATAAAAGTGAGGCATTGCAACTCCCCCAGCTTGATTCAGCCCTACTGGTGCGTTGGCTGGGGGCAGCACTGGGGCGTGGATGCTGCAGCTCTGCTACGCTCGGTGAAATTGGTCCTCGTCCAAAAACCGCCGAGTTCAGGCAATTCAAATATTCAGTAGTTTCCAATATTCCCTTGGAAAGATAAAGTCTACGTATGCCTGAGTTTTGAAGTAGTAAAATGCCACAGTATTTTTAGTCTTTGTTTGATCAAAGGAAAATGAACCAGATAGACAAGTGAAAAATTACCCAGGAGCTGAAGTCACTGGTGATGTCTTTTATTGCGCTATCATACAAATAGGAAGGATGTTCTTTTCATCTGACATAATGAAAAATGTATACCCTTTTCAAACTCACTGGTATTCATTCTGAAGTTAGCCCTCCCAAAAAAAAAAAAAAAAAAGGAAAAAGCCCTTGACGTTACCTAGAACTTGACGAGTTCTGATTAATTTAATAGGAAAAAATCTCTTGATATCAAATACCAGCTACTGTTCAGGAGGAGGTGAAGGGAATATGAATTTTATTTTAAACTCATCTGCTACGTACAAGTAATAATAAAGAGCAATTTTCAGACTTTTCTCGTGCTAATATTTTTTGTTCATATTAGATTAATCAAGACAGAAATATTCTCCTAAGAGTTAGGGACAGTTCATTCCTGAGTAGTTACAGCTCCGAGCATTATCCAATCAGATGGGCAAAATAAGGTTTTTATCCCATGTGAAAAACGTTTTCTGCTCCAAAATTCCAGTGCTTTTGCGTCACAGAGGTGTCAGCCAGCCCTGGGGCCACGTTGTGCAAAGCATGGGGGGCACTTCAGCAGGACATCCTTGCTGAAAGCCCAGTGTGGGGCCAGAATCGAAGCGGTGGAGGCGGTGTGTGACTGGGGACAGACACCCACAGCAAAGTGACTTTCCCAAGGTCACAGGGAAAGTCTAGGGCAGAAATAAACCCTGAAATCAGATCTCCTGGGTCCCATCCAGTTCCTTAAGCAGAAAACGCTCTCACCACATCCTGTGCAAGCAAAGTCGAGGCGGTTCCAGCAGCCCTGCAGAGGCAGCAGCAGCTGTGGGTCTCCTTTGGGGTCTGATCCACACCTCTCAAAGCTGATGGAGAAAATCCCGCTGGATTGAAGGGCCAACAGTCGAGCCCTGAGGTGCTTCCATGCTGCTTGTGTCCTACACTGGATTTTGCACAATGCCAATGTGCAACTCGTGGGTTTGAACCAGCGGTGGCCACGTCCAGCCCGGGTTTGCAGCCTCACCTTTGCACCTGCTCAATGCACCTTTACACTGCCAGGAGGAGAAGCTCTTCACTCCCAGGTTTTATGGCAACCCATAAAGGCTGCTCTTGAGCTGCTCTTTATCCTGAAGCACGTTAGGAGTTCTGAATTCTGAGCTGAAACCGGGAGGCAAGAGAGGATCCTTCCCAAAATACAGCTCAGGGATACATTACTGCATCCACCGAGCATTCCCGAATAAACGGGACAGTTCCTGGCCGTGCCACCGGGTGGTTCGTGATGGAGGTGCAGCCAGAGAGATCCTGGGAAACCCCTCCGGCTCCGGGAGCACTTCTGTGTGTTCCAGTGACTGTTCTTCTGCTGCTTTGTAAGACTAAAAAGTCTGTCTGTTGAAGCTTCTTTTGTCAGAAGAATCTTACTCCATCCTTTTCCTCTCCTTATCTCCACCCGGGAGAGCTTTCTAGGAATCACACTGCACGAACCTTTCAGTTTTACCAGCAGATCCTCATCCCAGCCCCTGGGGGAGAGGTTTCCTGCAGGTAGCTGCAGAAACATAATATTTGTGTATTTCAAAGACAGGGGATTTTTTTCCTTTTATTGTCTATCAGTTTTTGTGCATAATAATAATCCCCACCACTTTGCAGGATCCTTGTCATAAAAGACTTCTGGGATGGATTAAACTCCCTGGCACCTCCTCAGTGATTAATCAATCTCAACAGGCATTTATTGCTTTGTTCACCACAGCACAGGAGAGATTATCCCTTAAATATACTTGACTCTTTTGGTACCGTTCAATTACACCAAAAAGAGCCCCAACACATACACAATTATTTTGAACTACTTCTCCAGCGAGGAGCAATTGATCTTTGAGAGTCTCTTCCTCTTCTTGTTATGCTGATTAATAGCCTTGGAGTTAGTCCCTGAGAGGAAAACATTTCCAAAAATAGATGACAGTTTCCATCTTCATATTTTAATCCCTCAAGGGCCCTTCGCATCCCCAGCGAAGCCTGGAAGAATATTCCCATTTCTCCCCATCTTTTTTAACCTTGTCACCTCCACGATGGAGCCTCCCAGCTCCCAGTGCAGGGATGGAAAGGGGAATTCTGGGTTCACTTAGGGCCACCCCGTGTGTGGCTGTGTCGCAGGACAGGCTGTCAGTGTCCTCGTGGGGCTGCTCCAGGTCAGGGGGTGCCTCGGGCTGGGTCACTGGGGGAGCCCAGGGCTTCCCGAGCAACTCCCCAACAGTGCTGAGGGAAGAGGAGCATCCCCCTGACCTCCTGTGCAGGAAATTCCTGCGTAAATACTGACAGAAATCCTGGGAAGGGGAGAGGGTAGGTGCTGAGCAGGGGGAGGACGGTGCTGTGAGTGCAGCACGCGGCCTGGGGACCCACCCTGCTGCTGGGGACAGGTTCCTGAATTTCCTGCTTTTCAACAGGAATCTCACGGCTGATGGTGCATCCAGAGCTGCTCTCGTGGCGAGCACATGGGCCCGCAGCCATTCAGAGATTGCTCCTTGCCCTCCTATCCCTGGAAACGTTTTTAGTACCCTCCCACACCAAATGCAAACAGCCAGAGGGAAGGGGGGACTGTAAAACCTCAGAGCCCTCCCCTCAAGCTGGACTTACTGACCTCGGAGGGCTTTTCCAGCCTAAAGGATCCCGTGATTCCGTGGAACACCGGGAGAGGATCGGGGCTCTTTGCTGGGTTTGGGATCCTGGTGCTGGAGCTCCACAGGGTTTCCCTTTAAAGGAATAACACGGCGTTGCTTTGCAAACAAAATAATGATCTTTTCTTACTTTTCAGGAAATGATTTTTAATATGGTTTATTGAAGCAAGGGAAAAACAATTTAATTGTGAGAGCTGCTGTGAACCATATTTAACCCCCGACGTACTAAAAAGAGGGTTTTCAGATAAGTTATGGTTTTTAATCTAAGTTAAACCATTATGTACATAAGCACTAAGTTTTTACTATTTTAATAACCGCCAGCTTGGACTTACCAATTCTTTTTTTTATCATCTTTTTTTGTCTTCCAAGACAGAGCGCTGCATTTGAACTTCAAAAAATATTTCACATTTTACTTTTCTTCTTTTCTTTTCTACAACGCGTGGTGCAATAATGAATCCTTAAATCTGAGCATGGTTTCCCTCAGTATATCTGTAACTTACTGGCTTTCCTAAGAGATTTGAAATGGCTGGATAAAATTCCTGCTTTTAAGAAGCGTGCGCAAGTGGTGGCATCTCGTCTGTCCTGGATGGCAGCCAGTGATCTGTTGTTAGTTCAACCCTCTGATTAATAATTTACATATACTTTACTAGCACTTGAAATGAAGTTTCTTCCCTGCAATGATTAATTACTGAATGAACAGTATTGAAAACATATTATTCTCATCGTTCATTTGGGGAGATAATCTTGGTAAAACATGAAATTAATTAAGTGACAGCCCCTGAGAGGGTTCAAGATTTACATTGATTTTCTGCCCCTTGAATAACTGTCCTCAGGTTGCAACAAACCCCTCAACAACAGCAATTCCATAGGTGAAATTTATATGTAAAAAAAGAGGACATTTCAAGAAAGAAAACTTGACTTTTAAGTTCTTCTGTACATAAACATCACATCATAGTGCTCCTTGCCTGTACTTCGTGTACCCGTTGTGCCTTTCCTGCCAAGCCCCAGCAATGCTTTACAACCTTTAATTAATCAAAGTTTCCCAACAGCCCTGGCCATAGGTCAGGTCGCTGTGCCCCGGCTGCAGCAGAACCAGGTCGGGCACAACTCGGTTAAGACAGGGAGGGAAAGGGCAAAGACAAGAAAGGAGCCCTGGAGATCTCTGCAGCTGCACCCCGGGCTCCACTCCCAGCCAGGGCATCCTGCAAGGCTGTATTCATAACTCCTGTGCATTCCCACATCCAGCATTAAAAAACACATCAGAATCACTGTGTTCCCAGCAAACAATAACCCACAGATTGTAATTTCAACAAACCTTTTTTTCTTAAGCATTTTGTCCACCTTTCTAGAGAAATGAACATTTCTTCTCACTCTGACCACTTTTCTGACCACTTGCCAAGTGCACTCCAGCGATGGCTCTGGTGCTTTAGTCCCCGTCCCACAGCAGCACCAGCAGCACCAGGCATGGCCCAATAAATGACAAAAAAACCTGTGGCATCATTTCCAAGCCCTCCCCTCTCTGTGGGGTGTTGGGCCAACTTCAGCCTCCGAGATCCCACGTCTCTGTGCAGTTCTGTCCTATCAGCAGTTTTTCCTCAGGATGCATTTTCACCTGCCTCAGTTCTCTCCCAAAAACATTTTAAATACTCTTAATCTCTAAAAGATCTCAGGTTTTGGGTTTGGTTTTTTTTGTTTGTTTGTTTGTTTTTTGGTGGTTTTTTTTGTTTGGTTTGGTTTTGTTGTGTTTTTAATTCTGGGCCTTTCAGTGTCCTTCAAGAATGTTGTTGTAGTCAGTGATGGTTTGCTTTGAGTTGAAAGGGTCCTGTAAGCAAGCAAGAATGACGGGATGTGCCCCCTAAAAATATTGGTGGTGCCTGAAAAGGTTGCTGTCCACACAGGGGTTTATGTCTGGGACATAATCAGTAAAAAACCTGTGATGGAAAAATTACTCTCTTTGGGACTAAACCCATAAACTCCTAGACTCCTCAGGAGGCTGGAGCCCAGGGACACAATCCAAAGGAAGAGAAGTCAGTGCTGCAATCATGTTTCTACTCTGTGAGTCAAACAGGCTTTGTCTCCTGCAGCCTTTTCCACCCTAGGGCAGCTTATGACAACGGTTTCTACCAACACCAGCCGCGTCCTGGCAGACTCCCTGTCTCTTGCTCGAAGATAAAGATTACAATGGCATCTGGGCGGAGGCCTGGGCGAGGAAACGCTTCCCACAGCATCCCTGGGGATGTTTTCCGGAGCCCTGGCAGGCATGCCTGCGGTGCCCAGGGGCCAGGGCTGCTGCTGGGGTGTGCAGCGAGCACAGGAGTGCTCAGGGAGGAGCTGAGCCCCTCCAGGGACAGGTGGGGACTGCAGAGGCAGGGGGTGACTCCAGGGGCAGGGGGTGACTCCAGGCACATGTGGGTGACTCCAGAGGCAGGGGGTGACTCCAGGCACATGTGGGTGACTCCAGGGGCAGGTGGGTCACTCCAGAGGCAGGGGGTGACTCCAGAGGAAGGTGGGTCACTCCAGAGGCAGGTGGTGGCTCCAGAGGAAGGTGGGTCACTCCAGAGGCAGGTGGGTCACTCCAGGGGCAGGTGGGTGACTGCAGGGGAAGGTGGTGACTCCAGGCACAGGTGGGTGACTCCAGGGGCAGGTGGTGATTCCAGAGGAAGGTGGGTGACTCCAGGGGCAGGTGGTGGCTCCACAGGAAGGTGGTGACTCCAGGAGCAGGTGGTGACTCCAGATGCAGGTGGGTCACTCCAGGGGCAGGGGGTGACTCCAGGGGCAGGGGGTGACTCCAGAGGAAGGTGTTGGCTGCAGGGCTCTGCCACCACACCACTTGGCACAGGAGCACCAGGGAACTGTGTCTTGTTGCTGCCGTTTATAGCTGGAAAAACAGAGATGCTGAAACACCGTGAGGTCGTGCCCAGCCATGGAGGACTCGCCCCTGCCTCACGCTGAGAACTTTTTCCAAATCCACCAAGTCCTTAAGCATGAGAGCAGCCCCAAGGAAAGCAGCAGGATTATTCCTGTCCCCACAGTTAAACCACACAGGAGTGGTTTGAAGCTCCATGCTGGCCTGGAGCCAGGAGACTCCGTCCTGTGGGACCTGGGGAGAAAATGCTGAGCCACATTCTGACATCCTGCGGGGCTGCTCCCCGCCCTGAGCCCCTGGCATGGCCCTGGGTGTCCCAGCAGGTAAAGCAGTGCCTTCCTCAGGCTTTTCTGCCTGAGTGCCCTGCAGAAATTTGGGAAGTTCCTGGCTGGAGGAGCCGCAGAACCCCGTGGTGCCTCTCCCCAGATCCATGGCAGCACCGTGGACAGACAGCACACACCTGTCCTGGGTAGGTGAGGGCCACCCCACAGAGAAACCCCTCCTGCCCTGCTTGTCACTCCCGCTGTCACATATGCTCACAGTGCACTGGAGTCACATTTTTCCCTCCCTGACCCTCAACATCTCAATTTTCTGTCTGCCTTTGAAATCTTGGCTAATTAGGAGGCTACATGTTCCCTGTGAGACTGGCCTTTTGTGCAGAGTTTGTAATTAGAGTGACTGTGCAGTGCTCTATTAATTGCAAGAATTGTGATTTTTAGATTAATGAGTTAATTGCTAATATCTGCATACGACATTCCCTCAAGATGTATTACATTACAGTAAATAAACCTTGTGCCTGGAATGGCAGGCATTAAAGGAAACTGCCGTGATTAGTATGAATACTTTAGATAGCTAAAATAATATTTACTCAAAACACAATGTGTGTAAAAATGGATTTTAAAGCCTCTTTTTTTCCCCCAGCCTCCCTGACTAGATAACATTTCCATTTGATAGCTGGCAGCCAAGAGCTGCCAGGATGCTGCTGTTCCCACAGGGATCCTCCATCCCTGCCCAGCTCCCCATCCAGCCCTCCCTCTCCAGCTACACTTGGTAAAACTCCTCTAGACTTTATCCCAAAAGCTGCACTTTGTTCTTGTTTCTTCCTGAAGGAATTGCTCCAGCAGCAATTACTGCCCTCCCCATGCACATGCCCAGCCTGCAGCACGCAGGAGCCAGGGAAAAGCTGAAGCTGCAGAAGTTGCAACAGGATGATGGGGGGGAATTATCCATATTTAAACTCCCAGACTGCTCCTGCTTAACTGTTGTAGCAAAATCCCACTGGAAATGTAACAGGCAGAGCTAGCCAAGACCTTGGTAACAGCTGAGTGATTTTCATCAGACAAGTAGCTGTTTGCTGAAAAGTGTAATTTTGGGACAGCTGAAACTATTTGCAAATTCATCATGATTTCAGGAAATAGCCTCCTGTAAAATAAAAGCCCCAAATGAAAAAGTTTCCCAGTTTCCCAGTTTGATGTTTTCTAGATTAAGTGCCTCTTTTTGTTTTGCAAATGAAATTTGATTTAGATATTTATCTAAATTAGATAAAAACCTGCAGAGGATGAATGCCAGCGTTGGTTTGCACGACACAATCCCTTTGGGGTTGGCTCTGAGTAGTTCTTTCCTTTTTGTACTTTCTGTTTATTTGTTTTAAACAAAACCTAGGCCCTACCCAAAACAATTTCCCAGGATTTTAGTTTGGGCTGAGTTATTCACAGCAGCTATTCCCATCCTTCCTAATGCACAGAAATAAAGGCAGGATGAGTTAATTCCAGTAATGAGCAACTGCTTAGCTCAGGATCCAAAGACTTCTCAGAGGCACAGAGGAAAGTTTATCTGGAAATCCCATCGCATTTGTGTTTATAAAACTCCTGTTTGCTCTCTCTGCTGAGAGCCAGGGCAGCTCAGGGGCATTGCTGCTGCTCCCCAGCTCCCCAACGAGAACCACCCCAGACTCAGCCCCTGCAGCTTGAGGTACCTGAGCTTTTAATAAGATGGTTCATTAAATGAACTAAAATTTCCCTGGAAAACAGCAGTAATGGCAACTGAAAAATCCTCTTCACTTGTCAAACTCTTGCAGAATTTTGAGCCTGGCTAGTGAAGACTTCTGCTTGCTTTCCCAAGGACAGCAGCTGTCCCTGTTGCTGCTGGTTTGTGGATATGGTCACATCAAAATATGTGCTTTGGAGAGAGGATTGCATGGAATTCTGGTTTGGGAGACCTGCCTGTCCCTCAGGTATCCACCCAAGTACTGCTGCACCTCCCAGGGCTCTTCATCCTCACCAAAACCGTGGAGACACAAACGGATTGAGCAGAGGTCATACAGGGAAGCAAGAGGAAAGGAAAGATGTGTCCCAGACAAGGCAAGATCCCAAACCAGAACAGCCTATACACACTGTTTGTACCTGTAATATATTAATTATATTAACCATATTAATTATATTACATTATCTGTCACCATGGAGTACATAGTGCTTCTCAAAATGTGACACAGAACAGGGTCAGGAACTTCTCATCCTCGAATCTCCCCAAACCATGGGAGAAGACCTTTTGTACTAAAAGCAGGACCCAGCAGGAAGTTGGTTGCATCCTGTGGTTTTCACAAAGATGCTGGAACAAACAGGAGCATCCATCCTATCTCTGTGCTTTGGAGATTTTTTTTCTGACCACAGATCCTGGGCCTTGAGGTGTCCTGGGGATTTAATGGTGAAGATTGAAGGCATCTTAGAGGTCTTTTCGAACTCTAATCATTGTCTGTTTTCTCTGGCTGCCGTGTTCTGAAGTTTATTCAGGAAACAGGAATGTACGAGACCAGATCTTCTGCGCCTTTTATCTTTCTCTTTAAAGAATCGGATTCCTACAGCTTGTTTACTGCCAACTAAAAAGTGAAAATGCTTACTTAGAAACTAAGGACTGGTCTTCACCACAAAGGTCTCTCGCTTTGATACCATGGCTGTTAAAGCAGCAAAAATCCTCCTGAGGACACAATTCAGTCACTAAAAGAAATGCAGACACCAGCGCAGCTTCTTCCAGCTTGGGAAGGAAAATAAGCAAGATGCTACAGGACATGTTTACATCAATGTAATTATATCAAAATAGGACTTTCAATGTATGGCTGTTTCAGTTTAAAAACCCAGCAATCCTCTCTGCAGCAGCAGCTGTTGCTGTGACAGTGGCTCTGTTTTCAGGTGGATTGTCCTTTGCTTCAACACACACACAACTGGGACTGCTCTGTGAGTCTGTGGCTCTGAATTAACCTGGCAATGAGCAGCTCTTGGCAGGGCTGGCTGAGATTTGGCCACGGGGCTTTGTTTTCCCACAAGAAAGCCTGCAGTCAAAACGCAGAACTGGAGGGGTGAGTGCAAGTAGCGTTGCTGGAATCACTCCCCAATACCCAGCTGGCCTCTGGGACGATATTCCCTCTTTAAATTCCCAGTCAGATCCGGTGCCAGTCCCACCTGGTGATGGTGCCCGTGGCAGGAGGGTTGTTTGGATAGCAAGGCTCGCCCAGCTCAGGCCCCTTTGTGCTCGTGAACCAACGCTGCACCACACCGGGCAATCCACGGGCACGGGCTCATCTGCATCTCCCTCGCTCGCTCCCTCGCTGACACCAGCTCGCTGCCTCTCTGGTGACCAGAGAGATTTAAGACACAATTGTACTATCAATGAAATGCAACTCATGCCTTCCAGGCACTGAAATCCTTGGAGGGCCTCGTGCAGGGCTGCACTGCTTCAGTTTTATGCCGGGAAGTTCCTAATTAGCATGGGAGGCTGCAGGCTCTGGTGGGGAGGATGCTGGCCGGGAAGCAGCTCCTCCTGCCCTGCCGGGGACTCTGTGCCAGCCGCTTCAGCTCCGTTCCCCAGGTGTCTCACTCACGGCCTGCAGGTGCTGTGGGGCTGGGATGATCCTCCCAAGGACAGCCAGCGTGAGGAGGACAAGGTCAGAGCTGCTGCTGGGCCAGCTTTGCTCGGCCTCGCCCCAGCCCTTGCCCCCAACAGGGCTGCAATGGGTGCCCCAGGGCAAACCTGAGGAACAGAAATATCCCTTCCAGCTTCCAACAGCATCAGAGTTCCCTGAACCCAGAGACCGAGCCTGGATGGCCCTGTACACAGTCCCTGATGGATCTGTATCCCGCAAGGTTATTTCAGCCCCATGACAGGATTTGGCTCTGCAGTATTTTAGATGCACCATTTCATTTTGAACCATGGGAAAAGACGGTCAGATATAAAATCTGATACACGATGGTTATTTGATCTATTCTTGTGTCATTAGAACTTGTGCAGCCTCGTTCCCTGTTCCCTCTCCCACACCCCTGAGGGTTTTGTAGACATCTGTCACACCCCCTTTGGCCAGCTCTGCTGCAGACAGATCTCAGATGATGCCCCAGGCATGGCTGTAATTCAAACAGTGAGTGACAGAGAGAATAAGGCGCCGTGAGCCGGGGCTGAGGAGCACGAGCCCGCGTTTCACTCCAAACACCAGCAATGCCCATGCAGGAACATTCCCCGTGTCCCAGCAGACAGCACGCTGCCTGGAATGCCCTGCCCACCCTTCCATTGTGTGACCAAACTCTTTTCTGTGACATTTTAATGTTAAATCTCCCAATAACTGGCTTAAAAAACAACAACAACTACAGAATTAGAGGCTGAGTGCTGCAGAGTTCCCCACTGAGATATTACAGGATGCTGGAAGCACAGGCCAGCAAAACCAGCCAGCATTTATGGAAGGTAAAGGTTGAGGAAGCCCAAGATAAGGGAGAGGGAGCAGGAAGTGTCTTTATCTGATAACTATTTGTTTAGAAACACCTGGCACATACATCAAATTAGGGCATCCAAATGCCCTTCAAACTTTAAACCAGACAGATTGATCCCAGCACCTTTCATTAAACTTTCCTGGAAAGATTAAACATCAGCCCTGTGTTTTATCAGCAGAACAATTCTGCTCATGCGGTGATGACATTAAGATGTTTTATGGCACGGGTGTACAAATCATGCACTCTGCGAGGCTTTTCTCCAGACTTGTAATTCCTCGCTTAAGAATATAAACCGAATAAAACGGGAATAAAAATACCCCAATGGTTCTGCATAATGATTTCACACACATGCAGGGGTAAAAAAACCCCACAACAGGATTATGAAAAGAGAATTTTATTGTACGTTGGCATCCTTTTGCTCGTGTTTGCAAAGGGAAATGGATTTGAGAATTTCCCACTGATTTGAATTCAGTGGCTGTAGCAGGGCAGAAGTAATATGTATTGCCTCGTTCTAATCATCGATTCAATTCAAGAGTTCTCAGCATGGAGCTCTTTTTCTTTCTCAACAGGAATAAATTTGCCAAGAAGGGATAACACCAACATATTATGTAAAACATCACCCGGCCCCTAAATTTGTGCGACTTCGTGGAAATCAGTCAAAATCTATATTTAATTTGGTGTGAGGAAAGCACGACTCGGAGCCCCGATTACAACACAACGGCTACTATGACGATCAATGTACTGTTGGACTAAATTGTTTTATATATTGCATTAGGGCATCCCAGGTGTTTTGCTGGTCTTACAGCCCACTTGTTGCTGCAGCCGGAGCCAGGAGAGGATTAATAAACTCCAATAATGTGTGTGGGTACCCCGTTCCCCGCCGAGCCACGCTTGTGTCCCCGCCACAACCATGTCCCCGTGTTTAAAAGAGAAACATGAACTCCACTGGAGCCTTTTCTCCCGCTGATCCTGCAGAAGGCAGCGTGGTGGCTCTGTCCTGGGCACAGGAATGGCACAGGAGTGGAACAGGAGTGGCACAGGAGTGGCACAGGAATGTGTTAACACAAAGTCACAGCCTGACAAACGCTCCTCAGGCAGCGGAACCAGCGCTACCACAATCCCAGCCCTGCACTCCCTGCCCGCTGCTCCTGCCTCCCGCCAGAGCCTTTCCTGGCACGAGCACGTGTCCCACGAGGATGAGGGCAGAACCAGCCTGGGCAACAGATCCAGCTGAAAATAAGCTTTTTTTTTTTTTTTAAACTCCCCCCTCTCTTCCCCAGGATTAGTGTTCAGCTGGATCCGTTCCCTGATCCACTTCACCTTGCAGCTGCACAAGTGCTGGTGCTGGCAGGGAGGACAGGCAGGGCTGGGAGCGCGTGGCCGGGGCCCAGAGGAGCTCCTGGAGGCACTCGCCGCAGCAGCTGAGCACAAATGGCTATTTTTTAATTTTTTTTTAGTGGGCTTGGTGTTCTTTCAAGATTAGGAAGAACTGGGAGAGTTTCTGCCCAGGCTGTAAATAACTCACGCTTTTCCAAGCAGGAGCTCAAAGTCCAGCGTGACCCCGCAGCAGGACATCACCCAGGATGTGCAAGTCCTGCTCCTGGAAAGGCCAGGAAGGAGGAAGATTTAGGATCTCAGGACCCTTGTAGAGCACCCACAACCACCCACAGCAGTGTGGGATCAGAGCTGGGGGACCCAGCACCTCAAACACCAAAGCAGCATCGATGGAAGATAAATGAGGGACACCTCCTGTAGGGAATCCACTCGAGATACTCCCATGGAATAACTGCTATTCCTGGCAGTTCCACACCAAAACCTGCCTTGGTGGTTTCTTTTTCATGATGACAAGCAAGAGTCACTGAGCTTTTAAACCAGAAAGAAAAAAAAAAGGAAGATAAATGCATCCACTCTTCTTTCCCTGCGCTCCCACTGAGAGCTTGTGGCAGGAATGAGTCCTTTTCACTCGCATTAAGTTACTGTTACTGTATGAAACTCCAAGTCTGGGTTGAAAACCTTTTAAATGTGTAAAAAACACTGTCACAGTAGTTAAACTCTAAAAACTGATCCTAAAATGGAGGGGGAAGATGCTGATCTAAGACCATACACTGCCTTTAACAGCAATTTTTTTCTACTGGTGCAATCCCTCATGCTGAATGACATCTTTACAGTAAATAATAGAAAAAGTGATGTGAACCATCCTCCTAATGAATTCACTTTTACAAGACTGATACCAAATGTTGGACTTTTGGCTCCCCACTGGAAGTAACTGTTCTCAATGGTGCTTACATACCCGTATCAGTCTGGTGTGAGATCAAACCTGGAAGAAAAACAACCCATCTTCTAAATGCTCAGATCCAGAACAGTTTACCAAATGTGTTTTGGAACAAATTCATCCCTGGTTTGCATCAATCATGGGAGTGAAATGAAGGTTGTGCTTCTTTTAATGCATTTTAAAGTCAAAATAGAGTGCTAATATTAAAAGTGGAATAAATAGGAAAAGAAACCAGTTCATTCCTCCATTTCTCCAAATTTACACTCACAAAAGCCTTTGAGGAAAACACCTTACTGTGTTCATATTCCTGCTCATTGCACTTGTAGTACAGACAGGTGAACCAAACTCTTGACTCACATTTCTAGAAATCAAGAGTTTCCTGCCACCCGTTTGTAAAAACACCCGTGAGCACCCTCTCAATTATTGTAATGATTACCCATTATAACCTAGCTGGCATATCTGCTCAAAACCAGTTACATTTTAAAAACTGGTAAAAAATAAATGGGCTATTGACGTTGGTGCTGGATGCTCGGCGTTCCTCACGCCCAAATCTCATTTCCAATGATCGAACGCGGCTCAGCGGGACCCAGAGAGGATTTGTGTCCGCCTGCTCCCGCACAGCACCGAGTAACTAAGTTGCACAAACACGGTAAAATAACTGGGCTATTCTAGTCAACAGATACTCGCTGTAAATCTGCAGGGAGAGAGATGCCGGCGCTGAAATTTATGCACTGAGAGTCATCCAGCTGAAGTCACGGTGACTCCTTGCGCTGCAGAGAAGCGACGCAGGAGCGTCGTCTTTGCAGGATCAAGGCCCAAATTTGCATCTGCAAATCAACCTCTTCATGAAAAGCAGGCTGTAAATTTTATATGTTATTATTTTATTTTTTTTTTTTAGTTCGTCGAGCCGTACCAGTGCAGCAGGAGGTGCTGCTCCCGGGCTGACGTGTCGGTGAAGTGCAGAGGGAAAAGTGTGATTGTGCTCCCTGGTGAGGGAGCCTCGTGTGACGGGCGCTCAGCTGCTCGGAGCCAGCATGTGGGTCAGGGAACAATATCCCAACATCACCGCTCCCCTGAATCCCCTGCTCAGAGAGAACGAGTTATTCACAAGAGAAACGTGTAATCTCTTACTAAAATAATTACAAATTCATCAAACAGAACCAGTACAGACACAGGGGCTGCAGCCTTTCTGTTGTATTTTAGTGAGTAAAGCTGCAACACTGGGCAAACAGCGTGGTTCCAGCAAGGGAGGTGAACCCTGGCTGACAGGGAAAAGGGGCACCGTGTAAATCCTGCACCCCAAACACCCTGTTCTCACACCGGAAGGAATCGTAGGAAATGCATTTTTTAAAGTTCTTTTGATTTCACAAAAAACCATGCTGGAAGGGCTTGGTTCCTAATTGTTCCCAGGAACTTTTCAGTACAGCTACCGATAGATTAAAATGAATAGAACAGAGGAACAGCTTGGTTTTGCTTTGCAGGCATCCCTCAGCAGCCACGTTTGCAGGACTATTCTTCTCCCAGCAGGGATTATCAGCACAGCCACCCTCGGTTAGTCCATAAAGTTAGGTCCCTCAGAGATTTGTAGCACCTTCCTTTTCAGTAACAGCTACTGCCTGAAACATCTGCCCAGAAGCTGGGTAAAATACAGAAACAACCTGCAGGGGAGAGAGGTCTGGTCTGTGCCTGCAGACAGCAGAACAATCCTTTCCTTGGGCTGTTCGTTCTTCCCCTTGTCCCAAAACTGCTGCTCCCAAGCCCTGGGAAGCCAGAACGCCCCACTCTGAGCACACAGGGAATTTCACACAAACCAGTGAGACGCTGGAGGAGCCGAAGCTCCTTCAAGGTTGGACAGCGGCTGAATGGAAGTTTTTAAAGCTGCAATTTGAAGTTAAACCCCCGTCGTTCCAGGCCTCCCACTGAACCCTCTGTGTATCTTCTTTCCGAGCATCTCATTACAAAGGCTATTTCACACTTGATGAATGTTCGATCGCAATCCAAATAGTTTGAAGAAAAATCCACATGCCTGAGGATTGCCCCCTGCCAAACCCGAAGATGTGTAGCTTAAGAGCTTTCTTCTTTACAACCCGTAACCTAATTGCTCGGGTAATGAAATAATTATTTGTGTCTTTGGCCTCAACTTCTGTCACCGCCTTTGTTTACATCACGAACTCGAGGTTATTTATTAGCAGCAATTGCTGTGTTCCTGCCCCGCGCCCCCATACCTCGTGTATGTAATGTTTAACAAAGCAAATTGGGGAAAGCAAAGACAGAAGGGGGTTGTGGTGTAAAAAATCCCCGCTACAATGCCAGGGGCAAGGCCTTGGTCGGTGCAAGCCCCTCCATCCACTGCAGCCCATGCTCCACGCGCAAAGGAGCTGCCCACAATATTTTGACAGTTAGCAGCACTGCCGATGAGGGAAATCCAAGAAGTCCCGGTTAATACGGAAATGGTGATTTTCACGTTGAGGTTTCCTCCAGGCAAGGCAGAGTTTTCCCTTCGGAGGCACTTTTGCCAAAGGGAAAAGTGCAGAATTAGATGCGTCTTCCGGCTGAAAGCTGCTGAATTTTGCTAAAATCTACGCCGAGGTGCCTGGCTGTACCCTGGGTGTCACAGCTGTGGCCATCTCTGCGCTGACACCACGGGGAATCCTGGTGAGCTGGGGCCACGTGAGGCTTCAGCTTCTGCGGGACAGCGGCAGCAGCCCCCGGCAGCAGGTGCTGGGAGGACAAATGATGGGCATGGTGTAAACATCCACCGAAGACACACGACGTGCTTCTAAGAATCAAGATCTTTAGGCCCTTAACCGTGTAATTCCACCCACAAAAAAACCCCTGAAGCTCGCTTATTAATTGTGATGGACAATTGAGCTGGTTCAAGGGTTTCATTTGAGCAGAAAAGGAATGTACTGTTTCCCGGGCTGATTGAGAAGCACGGGATGGATATAATGCAGGAGGCTCGATGATTATACAACAGAAAGATGGGATCACCACCTGCCCACATTCTTGTGATAAGCAGATGAAGAACGTCTGTCAAAACATTAATTCCCAAATCTAGGGGGGTAACACGGAATACAAATACAAACAGATGCGCGCCGGGCGCGCTCTCGTTGTCTCGCAGCCGCCGCGGTCACACCACGGGCGCTCGGAGGGGACGGACGCGGCGGCCCCTCGGCCCCGGGGATGTCAACAGCGCGGGCCGCGCATCCCCGGTGGCCGCGGTTCCCCGGTGGCCTCCGCTCGCCCGCCTCCCGCATCC
>VYZT01057675.1:113842-169226 GCA_013400735.1 Pomatostomus ruficeps | reverse complement strand
TGTTCACAGGAACGTTAAAAGGAAACTTTCACCAAAACATGGTGGAACAGTATAGTGGGATATGAACTGTATTTGCCTCTGCTTGTTTCTGTGTTCTGTAAACACAAGGAGCTGCATGGTCTAAGTATGCACCAAAATCTCAGGTTTTCCCTTTAGCAGTTGGAAGATTTTTGGAAGAAATATGCAGTGTTTTGTAGAGGGAAAGCTTTTCTACATAAACATTAGTGGGAAAATATGGTAGCAAATACTTCAGGGACATGGTTTTTTTCATTTTCATTTGTAAATACAATTTTTGAAAGCCTTTCAACTATCAGTCTCATTTACTCAGTGCTTCCATTGACCTTTTGATGTGGTAGGAAGCTCCCCAGTCCTATGCCACAGGCTGTGTCTTGAGCATGCTATAACCTCCATACTAACTTTGTTTTATTCTCATCTCCTAAATGTATGTAGTGCTAAATATCCTGCAATGTAAAGACTACTTAATAAAAGGATTTGATGACCAGGAGTCATCCTGCTGTCGTCATTCATTGCAGGGAATTCTTCTGTGATTAATTCTTTTCTAAATAAATGTCCAGCAATTTATAGTTCCTCACAAATTGTACTAGAGGACAGGCATTTGTGTTCTATAAAAGACAATTCTGTGAAATTCAGTCACACAGAGAGTACTGTGCTTGGCTGACATAATCTTCAAAATGGCCTGATCTTATAAGCACAGGCAAATCTAAAATATACATTCAGTGGAAAATCAGTGTTTCTTGTCTTCTGAAGTACAGTGTTTTGTTTTACAATATCATTCAGTCTTTGAGGATGCATTCTGGAGAGAATAAAGCAAGCAGTATCATCAGCAATAGCATATTTGTGAGCTATAAACTTAGAAGGAGTATGTTATTTATACTAATGTGTTTTTCCCGTAGAAGATGAACTCTTGTGCTAATTTATTGGTAACATTTGTTATCATCCTGCATTGTTTCTGGCTTAAAGTAGGACCTGCACTCTGGTGAACACTGTAAAAGAAAAGACAGCTGGTGCTCTGAATTGATGACTGATTAAACATCAGTATTGCCAATGGGTCTTCATTAAAAATATAAATCTTGGTCTTGCAGCAACTGTTGTTTTGCAGTTGATGTGGGAAAAGTAATGGCTTCACTAATTACCTTTTTTGGTAGAAATACTTTTCAACATCTGCCTGGAATTTAGTTGTTTGAAACCATGAACACATAACCTCATATAGAACACAGAGTGTGTGAACTCAGCTCTGCTCTCTGCTTCCTCTCATAGCATTACACAAACACTGTTTTTTCAGTTTGAGAATAAGCAGTATATTGGCATAATACCTTTCAGTCATAAAGTCTGCATTTTAAAATTGAGTACTGTATTTTCTGTGTTTCTTCAGGGCTTGCTGGAAAGATTGTCAAAGCCATCCTCAAGGAAGGATTTGAGATCTCAGCTTTGCAGATGGTAGGTTTCCTTTTGTGTGTTGTTATGATAAACAGAAGTTGGAGTAGTGCTGTATGCATGTTGCAGCAGTGCACAGGTGTCTTCCTGCAATATAAACCCCTTGTGCAGACTGTAGCAATGTTTTGGGATCAGCATTGTCCATGTGATATTTGTGTTTTAGTATCTGACTGATCAGCTAATCTGTTTCTGTTTGCTCCGTGACCTTGAGCCAAGACACTTCACTTTTCTGCATCTGAGTTTCCTTGTAGTTCAGAGGGAAGATAATTATATCTGTCTCTTCTGGAGCAATTTGAGATATCTTTACAAAATGTACTAGCTAAGATTAATGAAACTGTTGTTAATATCCTTCCTTAATTTTTTAAAATATATATTTAGTATGAATTATGGGGAATGCTTTTAAAGATCCTTAAGGGATTTTGACACCCTGAACACTCTCAGCTGTTAAAGGAATTTGGCACAGAGATTGTTCCCCAGAGTCCTGCCCTTCAATTCTGGTGAAAGTCTCAAGATCTGAAATTTCCCTATCACTCAAATCCCCATCACGAATGAAGAATAGCCCCTTTCTTAGTGGGATCAGCCAACACTACATTGTCTACTTGTATTTGATGTGGAAAAAAATACTCTCTGCTCTGTTGCCTGTGGCATCATTGACTAAGTTGCTGACAAGCTTCACATTGCAGTAGTAAAGCCATTCCTTTTACCTAGTAAAACTTAGAGGATTCTGAATACTTGCTGGTTACGAAGGGGTGTCTGTGTATTTGTGATATTGTTTAATACAGACTGGCTAACATTTTGGTTTTCTTAGTTCAACATGGAGCGTACAAATGTGGAAGAATTTTATGAGATTTACAAAGGTGTCGTCCCTGAATACCTGGTAAGCACAAGTTTAACAAGAATCTATTTAAAAATCAAATATGCTCAAGTGAGGAAATTGCCACATTTTTTATTGCTTAGAATTGTGATACAGTTTCTTTTATGAACCTGACATTGAACAGTTTTAGTTTGTTCTCAAATAAATTAATTAATCATAAAAATTGTGTTATGTGTGTCATAATAGAGGAGAGCCTTTCATGAAAATTCTTCAGCCAAGGAATTTTTAAAATACAATAGAGTCACATCCCTGCTTTCCCCAGAAAAGTTATTTTATTGATGGTGAGCTATGAGAACGTGTGACACCTGCATCTTTGATTGGATATTGCAGTAGTGGCTTGGACCAGAATATGTATTTATTATTTTATTTACAATGAAGCTGCTGTATTGGAGGCTTTCCTAGTGATATCTTGAAGTATTCTTTGGTTTATTGATCTGACTTCCGTAAATATTCAGAAAATTTAAGAAGTTTAAGGTATGCTGTAATCCCAGCGGGTGTCTGAGACTCTCTATAGTATTATGCTTTGTGGTACTGTCACATAAAACTTCCTGACTGCAGATAGAACAATAGGAATACAAGAAAATGAGCTTGTATTTCTGTATCACCTTCTCTCAGAGGACTCTGGTTCATTTTACTCATGGTAATTTTTGCTTTTCTATGTATTTTGTTTATAGTAATGAGTTTGGCTTCACTGCCATGCTATTATGATGCAAATTACCTTTAATTTTTAAATGGTTACATTATTATAAGTTTTGTACATATTTACTAATATTACTCTGAAAATGCATTTTTAAATATTTTTTGCCTCCATTATGACTGTTTAGTCTAACTTACTTCAACCGGGTTTGTAGATTTGTGTTTAAATGGGTTAGTAGTACTGTTAGTTCACTCTCAGGTTGGGGAATACTCATAAGGTCTCCTCGGACCATCATTTTGGACAAGTAGCAAAGGGAGACTGGACAGGCATACTTGTAGGTATGTGGCAGAATTTAAAAATTGAAGTTTCTGACCAGTATTTCAAGGCCTGAAGAGTCCTGCAGTACTGCAAAAATCTCTGCTTTGAACAAAATTGGAAATTCTCTACCATTTTCTGCAGCTCTTTTGTACAATCTCTAACCCTGTAAGAAGTTGCTAATTTTAGTTACATAATTTAACTGGAGAGTTACTCAGAAGGGAAGGTGACATTTAAACAAGGTAAGTCAACAAATAAAATACATTTTAGGTGATGTCAAGAAAAGTGAGAATCTAGGGCTCCATCCTGCAAGTTATATGTGCTGGATTGCCTCAGTTGAAAAGAAATCAAATTAATATCTTCATGCACTCAGGATGTCTAAGAAGTAGGAAAATGTGGAAAAGCTAATCACGATGGTAAAGGGTTCCAGAGAAGGCACACATGGGAACAGCAACGGATATTGTCAGTGCAGTCCAAACAGGAAAAAGTATGTTACAAAATAGGATATTGGAGAAAGAATATGACCCCGTGTATATGTGACTCAGAACCATCTGTTTTGATCTAAATTTTATTTATCATTCCAAAATAACTCAGCACAGAAGATGCTGGCATCCAGAAATCCTTTAAAAAACTGTACTTCCATTTCTTCTGGTTATTCCTTGTCAGTCAGATAAAGGTTTGACATTGTATATAAAGTACTTTGTGAAAAGAGAAGGCTGTGCAATTGCTCAAAATTTTAGCATTGTTAGTATTTCCTACATGGGATTTTACATACTGTTGGATTAGCTTTTGTGTGGATTTGCTTTGTATTTCCTACTCTATCCAGAATAGAAAATGGGGAAAAAGGAGTGAGATTATTTTAGATCCGCTCAGAATCCACTTTGTTAATCAAAAATCCTTGAGCTTGATCCATCTCCAGCAATGGTTTTCGTTGACCACAGACCATGCTATTTGACGAATAAACTATTTGCTAGAGAAAATTTGATGTAGCTGCAACTGGGAGCCTCACCAAACAAACAGTATCTGCTGTTTAAACCCTAGACTTGATGAGGCTGTGTGACACAGTCCCATTTGCCTCTGTGCTGTACCTGATGGCAGCTGCTCTTCAGGTCTCAGCTTTGTGGTGTAATGAAAGAGCTGGGAATAACTTAGGTCATTTTGTTTGCTGTTGTTGGTGGGATGTCAGTGCTGAGACAGAAACAATAAAAGAGGAAAAACAAGAATAACTGCAGTTTGTAGGAATTCCAGAGAGTTGATTCAACTAAAGCTACAAGCCGTTTTTTTTCTCTTCTTTTCCCATTAACAGTTGTTTGGATGACAGAATTTAATGAAATTTTGCAGAGTAGTGACTTTGTGGCAATTTACTGTTTCTTAACAGAATGAAGTATGTGGCTCTTTGACATGTTTTGAACAGAGGATCTATTGGTGATAGCACAGTTTTTGGAATTAAAATATTTATTTGTTTGTTTGTTTATTTATTTATTTGTTTGTTTGTTTATTTATTTATTTATTTATTTATTTAAAGCATGAAGCTGGTCTGCACTCTTTTCATGTCCTTGAGGAATACTTCTACCTAGATTTCCTGGGATCTGGTTGATGATAGAGGCACTGGATAAAATTCAGACTGGGGAGCTTAGGCACATGTTCTCAGCATGGAATCCAGTGTGAGGACAACAACTTTTTGGAACAGTGCTGCTTGACTCAGAATCGTTGTGTATTTATTTTCTGTCACAATTCACAGAAGGAAGAGAAGATCTTAGTTCTTCTTTTCCTTCTTCTCTTTCATCCACTCTGTATGCTGTTTTCCTTTGCCGTGGCTCATCTTTGACCTGCCCGTGGCTGGTGGGCATGATTGCAGAACCTTGCCAGTCCTTACCTGTCCTCTCTTACTTTCTGTGCATGTTTTGTCCTTTCCTCTTTCCTCATTGGCTTTGCTCCCTTTAATTGTCCTAATTTGTTTAAAACTTGTCTGCCCAGATTTCTAGACAAGTATGCAATTATAAGGGCATGATTTGAAAAAGGAAGTCAGACTAGAACATCAAAATAGATTCTTTCTGCTTGTGAAACCTATACCTCTAATTAGCAAACTCCAAATTGGCACTAATGCCCAGAATTAATTTAAGCTTATGAAAACTAAGACCCATCTTCATCACCCACGCAGAACTCACGATGTCTCTTTACTGTTCTGGAGACTCCAGGGAAACGGATGATTTCAGTGTATCTGAGATCCTGGTATTAGTACATCACAAGAATGTTGCCAGACCAAGGACCCTTTTCCTAACAGGTTGTGCCACAGGCACTGGTTCTGTTGGCTTGTGTGTTTCAGCTTCTCTAGTAATCCATGAGGAAAAGACAGCATGAACCAAAAGCCCAGGAAACATTTTAATGACTTAAAGCCATAGAACGAGTTTATATTTGGAAACAGATACAGGCTGTGTACCGTGCTTCTGGTAGGGAACACTGCAAAGTACATTGCTGCCTGTGGAACTGGCTGAACAGAGCATGACTTTTCAGGCTTAAAACCCAGCAAAGTGCATTCCAGTGATTCAGCCTATTTTGACAAGTTATGAGATACTGACGTGAAATCTAGGTCCAGATCAATAAGGATGTACCTACAAAAGAATTGAAAGCAATGTGGATACTGTTATATGCTATTCAGTATCCTGTTGAAGCTGAATATCCAATTTTTCCCAATTTCTACCTTCTAAACCAAGTAGCAAAATGGAAAACATTTCTTTTGTGGTGAATACTAATGGTGTCTTTGTTTTGTGTCCTCGCTTTCCTAAAAGCGCCACTATTTCCTAATTATTTCTCTCCTGTAAGTTCAGGCCTTGTTTTGGGAAGGAATACAACCCCTGCTAAAGCCCAAAAAAGTTCAACGTTTTTTTCTGTCTTTTTTCTCTTCCAGGAGATGGTTTCAGAGTTGTGTTCAGGCCCGTGCATAGCAATGGAAATTAGACAGTGCGATCCTTCGAAAGTGTTCAGAGACTTCTGTGGTCCTTCTGACCCTGTAAGTACTTTCTTGAGTGATAAATAAAGCTTAAAAAATTAATGTGCAAAGTGAATTAAAATGTCAAAGTGTGGTGTGGGTGCCACATGCCTGCTGCATTCATTAGAAACATGTCAGCATTACCTTATTACAGAGGTCAATCACTAGCCTTGGTGGACCAATTTGCAAATCCTTTAGCAACCCTTCTGATCTTACCTAAACCCGATGATAAAATACTGTGATGACATTTATGTGAAAGGAAAGCTATCTAGGCAAAAATCTCTGTTAAAGATTCACAAATATTCTAATGCATGGCTTCAGAGCCCTGGAATGAACAGTTACTGCTTGTGGATGTCAGTGTAATCAAATGTTAATTCACTGTGGTCTGTGGCATTCTCCTAGGATGAAACAGTAAGGACAATAGGTTCCTTTGATTTCCAGAAGGAAACAAACAAAAAAGGTGTCAAAATTCTCATACCTGTTTGCTTCTAGCTTTTATTTTTAATTTCTTGAGGTGGATAATTACGTGTGTGTGTTTCTGTGTGCAATTTGAAGAGAGGTGTAGGTGTTGTCTCAGAAAGTTTGCAGATTTTTGTTAAACAGTGAAGGCTGCTCTACACACAAGAACGATGAGGTGAAGTATCAAGATGCAGGCAATGAAGTCAGGGTTTGTATGTTTTTCTGGTTATGATTTGATGTTTTAGTTGCAGACTTGAGAGAATTTACCAGTTTTCATGGAAAAGAATCACACAAATGAATGTTTGAAGGGGAGAGCAAATTATGCAGGATATATTTTTCTTCAAATCCAGAATTTCCATTATAGAAAGCACAGATTAAAGGCATTATCCAAACCTTTATTGCCTCTTCTGTTTGGTAACATTCAAATATTTCTCTGTTGGGTTAGTGTCTTGTAAAGGAGCATAAGCCATTTATCTGACTTAGTTTTAATTGCAGGATGGCATATCAGTAGTAATGGACACAATATAGTGGTTTCAGTTTTGTTTCAAATTCCATGTTTAAGGTTTCTGGTCTTCAAAACTTTCGAAGGTGCAGTCATTTTATTTGGGCCTATTACGTCCTTTTCATATGTCTGCTTGTTTAATGCCTGATACAGTAAAATCAAACTGTGCTTGCAAACATCACAGCAGCTTTTGGCTATGAAAGACAAGTGTTCTGATATAAGGAGAATTTCACTGGTTTTCCTTACTCACATGGAAAACTGTCATAACCATACAATGTATGTATGCAGCTGTTGATGAACTGAGGAACTGAGGGATGTATAAACTGATGGCTTTTCTGGGTAACAGAAGAAAACCACAAAGGAGGGAACTCATCTCCTGTCTCCCAGATCTCCTGCTCCTCAGTGACCTACTGATGCTGTTCGTGTTTCCCTGGTAATGGTGAACTGTCTGACTTGTGAAGTGAAAATGAGTACCCACCTGCTTCTAGTGGAAGCAGAGCCTGTAAGTTTTGGGCTCTGATGTCAGATCAGTTCCACTAAGGGTATGTTTGGAAGAGAGGCGACTATGTTATATTTCTGTGCACTGTTTTCTGTAAAAATTGCAAATTAATTGATTCTCCAAGCACATAAAGCCTATGTACAGTAACCACAGCTGCTCCCAAAACTAATAATTGCCTAAAATTAATCCATCTCTTCAGACAGTGTTTGTAGCTTGTCTTTGAGGGTAAATGGCTAAGGTATCTCGGATTTTGTCATTCCCAGCTGGAATTGTCGGAGAAGCTCACAACTGCACTTTGTGGTTACAATCTTTGTCTCAAACAGGAGTAGCAGAAACCATAACAGCAGTTTCATTACCGAAAGGGTTTATACACAGACCGTGAAGATAACTTGGACTTGATATTCTAGTTGTTAAAGTGCATGTAAGTGTCATGCAAATGGTGCATTATCTTTGAGAGAGCTGGATCTCTTTATAACTTGTCTGTTCATATATCCTAGATCCTGATGTGTGTGCTGTGTGTGCAGTCTGTTTATAAATACAGGAGAAGACCAAATTCTCTCCAAAACTGGACCTGTTTGGGTCACTTTGGCTCCTGTTAAAGAATACCCTATTTGCCATTGAAATCACTGTCATTGCTTTCAAGGAAAAAGGCTGTTTGAAGTGAGTAAAGGTGTCAGAATTTGACGTATATAATGAATCTTTCCTAGTCACCTATGCTGTTAATTATATCTTAAATACATAACGAAAGTAATAATAACTTTGTGGCAAGTCAGATGTCTAAACTGGGTGTGAATGTTAACAGTCCTTTCAGTCTGTTCTTGGTTTTGCAGGATGTTTAGGGCTGAAGAAAGAATTGGAATTCTTCTGTTTTGAGGATTATACTTTACTAAAATTGTAATTTATATCAAGGGTATAATGCTAAAAATGAAATGGAACTTCGGGCTGTTTTCCATAAGCGGGTAATATTTTGTTAGAACTGTAGGTCCATAAAGGTCTCTGCCAAAAATATCCTTCGTTATAAACCAGCTTATAAATACTTGATTAAAACCTCCTCTGTGGCAGTAGGGAGGACAACTGAACAAAAACCTGGTTTGAGGCTCTTGGTAGTTGTGTAAGAAGAGCCCTACGGGATCTGGAAAGCAGGCAGTGGGATAAGGATGCTTCTCTGTAAGGTGCCGTGCTGAACGTGCTCACTTCCCAAAATTACTGTGATCTGACTGAGGGGCTCAGTGTGGCAGATTGCTGCCTTGTGGAACACTTGTCTCCAGCAGATAGTACATGCACTAGGATATATGCCTTTCTGCAGATCTTGCTGCTCCTTGCATCCTTCTTGCACACTGGCACTTCTCTACTGAGTGTCTGGCTGGCTTACTGCACTCTTGGTGAGCTGTCAGCCTCTTTAATCACACTTGGCTTCAGCTCCTGGAATGCGGCTCATTCTTTGGTGTCACTGGTGGTCTCACCTCGGGCCTTTCTGTAGTCCAGTCATGATGCTTGTTCTTGTCTTACAGCTGCAGTCTCTAGCCAGGTCTCAGACTACTCGGGTGCCTTGCTCTTGGTGTCCCTCTGTGCCTCTTTCTCTCTGTCCTGGTCTGCCTCTGTGGCTAGTATGTGGGCCTTAGAAGTGGAAGGTTCTCTCCACATCTACTGTAATTAACAGCTATTTACTCTTTACTTATTTTTGCAGCACCCCTATAAAGGGCCAGCAGTCATACTGATGCCCATCTTGAAAATGTTTCTTTGCAATGTTAATAAGGGCTGTTTAAAAAAGTCTCTGAATATCACACAAGACTGCAGCTTTTCAAGGAGGGGAAGCACCCACAGGCTCTGCTGTGCACACAAAACTATGAGGTTTAAAATGCTGACATCCTATGAGCAGCTGAGGACTTCTATTTAGATACTTAAACTAAAAATAGGGGTTTCTGAAATGACTTCAAGTCCCACTGATTTTCATGGTGTGTCTGAATCATTTAAGCCCCTTTTTAAAATACACTATCAAATGGTGCTATTCAGGTTGTTAAATTACACAGTTTTTGCTGGGTGCTTTTTCACTCCGTTTCTACTGGTGCAGTTCTGACACTGAAAGAAAAAGATTACCCCTATGGCATAGAGGTAGCTGCTGTAGAAAGCTAGGAGGAGAAATTAAAAAGTTAATTAAATCTGACTCTTACAGAACAGGAGTATTTTGAACTTTCAATACACACTATCACTTAGAAATAAAAGTTACTAACCGCAACCAAAGTCCAACAGAAATGAAGTTGTGTTTCTTTTTTATTGTAAAGAAATGAAAATGCTTGGAGGGGTAAGGATAAATGAGGCACAGTGTGCATTATTATGAAAGCTGTTAAGTTTAAATTCAGTAAGGAAGAAAAAAACCCCAACCTATCCCGCATTAATTTGGCTTTCTTTAACATGGACCAGGATGCAACATCTGTAATGGAAAACCTTGGAACAAGGGGATGGTGGCCAGAGAATCCTGTCACTGCTTGAGTTTTCTGGCATTGATATTTCATTTCTCTAATGTTTGTATATTTTTGGCCTCTGGAACAGTCAGAAGCTTTTTATTATTACTCAAGTCTGCAGCTACAGCTTTAGTTCTCACATCTTTATGCAGCTTCTACGTGGAAATAACTGCTTGGTAACATTTTGTCATGGAGCTGTCACAATGATTACTTAGTATTCATAAAACACTTGAAAAACGCTGTAGAAATTAGATATATTACTTTTATTTTTTTTCTTTGGAACTTTGTTCATATATAAATTTTAAAGTTGGTTATAATAATGATTCTAGGAGTCTACATCAGCTACATGTTCCTGGCTGATTGCATAACTTTTAGTATTCTTAAGAGCTTTTACTTGGAATCAGCAGTGCACTAAACGTGACTCAAGTACCTTCTGTTGTGAGATGTTATTAAAGTGATGGGATGTGCTGCAATATTTCTGCATCCAGTGGGCTGAAGAGGGATTTTCATACACTTTAAGTCCTAACCTGCATTCTTTTTACATTGAGGATTTGCACTTTTAAGCGTAACAGTGTTTCAAGTCTTTTATACTTTTGCATGAGAGAGCTGAAAGGGAGATTAGATGGTTTAAAACAAAGCAGTGAACTGAAAGAGCTGTAGTCTGCTTTAGCTCCGTTCCTGACCTCACTGTGTGACCTTGGACAAAAAGTTCAATATCTTTCTGCCTCAGTTAATCACATCAGTTAAATTCGGATAGCAGTATGAGCCAAAGAGCACTGTTGCTGTAAGATTTTTGTTTGTATAGGCCTCCTGTCAATCTCTAGCACTGAAAAATATGTATATGTGAGGCCTAAAATGTTCATGTTCATTCCTAGAGCTACATTAGCAGCATGACATTTCCATATTGTATCATATAAATAGTTCAGAGGAAGATGTAAAGGAATATAAAGGCTATTTTTGAGCTTCCAAGTACTCATTTTCTGGCACTACCATTATAGCTGTTTCAGTGTGGGTTCTCCCTATAGCCTAGTGAGCCCTGGTAAGAGTGCTGACAATGAAGTACATAATGTCTTTCAAGAGAAGTAAGATTTTTTTAATCTAATTCTTTAATGAAGAAGATTTTAATATAATTGATTATCTGCTCAGATAGTCTGAGTCATGTAATAAAAATAAAAACTTTCATTCAGATGCAGACTGTTATCAGCTAGAGTAGCAAACGGACCAATCAATACCAGTTACAATATCCTGCTGTCTAAGCCAGCAATGGGAAAGACATGATTAAATTGCTTAGATGTTATTTAGGGTCAATCATCTGACTCTGTCCTTTTAGGTTTTAATTTCTACATTAGCCTCTGCAGGTCTAATGAAAAAGTGTTCTAGATGGAGCTAAGGCCTCTTAGTTGGGGGACGGGGTAGTTTTTGTCTGTGGAGGTGGATTCTTCCCTCTAGTGCAGCCCCCTTTTTCTGAGCTAACACTGCTGATTCATAAAGCCCCAGGTCTCTGGAGGTTCAGGACTTCTGCCTTGTTCTGTGTGCCTTCTCCTGTCACCTGTCTGTGCACAGGCAGGGGATCTAGAAGAAAGGAAGTGCTAAGATAGCTGTGGTCTAATGACCCACAGCTGCAATGTGACTGCAACTGTGAGGTGTCACCACTGTTTCAGACTGTCAGTATGTTGGTCTATGATTTGAAATTTACCTCCAAAAGTATTATAGCTTCTTGTCAGAGACAAGCCTGTGTCTGTGGGGATGCCACACCTATGACAGTGAGTTGCTTTCCCTGGTTTAAAATGCACGGAGTCTGCACTGACTGCACCAGGAACAAAACTGATCATTATTTGTTCTTCCTTTCAAAGCTCTGTGTAGTCTGGGGAGCAGTTGAGAGTCAAGAATCCAAGAATTAATTTTTACAGGCGTGAATTCAGTGTTCATAGTGAGTTCTCCTGGTGTTTCTTTTGCTTCTGAATATGTACTGCAGAGGTCTGGCAGGCCCTGACACCCACCTACCCCTGCTGCCCTGTTTGCTTTGATCACGTGTGTGTGTGCTTTGTAGTGGCATGGATACATGATCTGCTCACAATTTTGAGGTGATCACCTTAGAGCTCTGTTTCTTGCAGACTGTCTTCTCCAACCCACTCTTTGCAGGTGATGGGAAGAGGGATATCAGCCTCAGGGCAATATGTCTTTGTGCAGAGATTAGAACAAAAATCAGCGCAGTAGCAGTGGAGGAGCCTTTTGCTTGCAAGTGGCTTGCTTTAGATGTGGCTCGTTATTGCTGCAAGGTTGTTGTCATATGATGGTTGTTCAGTGTCATGTGGAGCTGGAGCTTGTGGGCTCACTTTGATTCTTGATGGCTAGGTGCTTATGTGTTGATAATTGCTGTTATTAGTGGTGACTGACAGTCTCCATCAGGAGACTAAATATTGACAGAGCCCTCAAGACCTAGCTCTGCTTTAAATCCAGTGTGATTGAGGCATGTTGGCAAGGTTACAGTTGGAAAAAAACCGCTTTTATCTTCCGCTCCTTGTCTGCGGTTCCAGAGCTACAGAACTTGAACGTGTTATCAATGCAACTGTTGCTGCCTAAATACATCCTGGATGTGAGGTCACTGGACTTGAGTTCAGTGGTCCCAAGTTAGAGTAATTTGGGAAAATAGTTAATAAAAGATACTGCATTGTCTGTTGCCAGGCCCCCTGCTATCACAGAGACATGATACTGGAGAGTCAGCTGCTTTGATCCTCTGGAGAGAACGTGCTGGTGACCTCTGGGAGAGGACTGAGAGGATACTTGCATCTCATATCCAGTTGCTGCAATGTCTTTTTTTTAATTATTAGTTGGCTACCAAAGCCCCTCTAACCTGTGTAGCAGTGTTTTTTTGTAGTTTCCTCTGCTACCTGACACTGTGATATTTTAGTGTCCCCTAATGACAAGACACCTTTTTTAACTGCGATTTCTGGACATTTGGAGGAAGTTAACAACATTTTGTCAAAGATTCTGTATGTCCTTCTGGAAAGTAGCATCAACTTCAGAAGCTTCAGGGTCCCCATCTGCATTCCGGTCTTTCCCTTATGTCAATCTGTCTCTGGCCTTGAAATGTTTCTTTCAGGGTGCCTCTTGCCTGGTCCCAGGCTGGAGTAACTTGCCCTATTTTAGCAATAGGAGTGAAGCTTGACATGAGCCCAGAGGCTGAAGGAAAGCAGGGCTGTGCCACAAAGCATTTACAGCACTGGTTACTGATCTTCCCTGACTTGCTGAGCTACCACAGAGACCTCCTAGTTGCTTTCCGGAATGGCTCACGTGCCAGGGTATCCCAGAACCAGGTTTTTGGGCCTTTCCCTGCAAAGCATCACAGGACGAGGTGTTTTGCTAAGTGTTTAGGCTGTGCCTAGAATATTTACTTTTTAAGAAAACTCAATTTTTTTAGTCAAGGCCTTGGAACTGTTCAGCTCTGCGGACACATGAAGACATTTAATCTGATCTGAAATCACAAAGACTAATTGTATCTGTTGGGTAGGTGGGAAAGAAGACCAAAAGACTGGCTTAGAAATCATAAAGGCTCCCTTTGCACTCAGTCTGAGCGCATCCCAAAGTAGTAGGTGTGTGTTATTAAAGAAGTGGTTATTTTAAGCAATTGTGATGAACACAAGATTCTTATAAATGCTGTGAGTTACATAAACTGTCTATTCAGCCTTGAGGAGGTGGGGTTTTTCTGATTGTGCAGAGTTTTGGTGATAACTGTCCATCTGCAGGTCTTGTTCTGCAAAATGAATGCTTCCACATTCTGTTTGCATTGCATCTTCCTGGTAGTGTTCTCTCCAAGCTGTGAATAAATGCCATGCTTCAGGCTGGTGTTACAGATTTAGTATCTCATACTGATGTCTCAAATTTTATTTTAAAAGTGGCCACACAAAGTTTTAGAAGTTGCCTAGTGTCTTTTGTCATTTGCTTGGTTTGTGTTTAAATAATACTAAATCAACACGTTTCAAAATACCATATCTTTGTTGTATCTCTGCTTACATATCTCAGATGGATTAAAGGGAAAAGTTTTGTTTCCCACTACTGTAGAAAAAGAGGTAGGCTTCTAACATAGCAGCTGATCGTGGGATACCAGCCTAGTGTAGACAAATATACAATGTCATTTTACACTGCTAAGTTGATCAAAGGTAGTCTGCAGGGTTGTCTCCAGGGCTTCTTTCCCACAGCTGCACTGGATTAGAGTGTGATTTACCTGGCCTCTGGGAGGGTTTTAACACTGTTTGAAAATAAGAGTATACCCCTCTGATGAAAATAGTCTTTTTCAGCAATACAAATAGCTGATCATCAGAATTTTTAGGTTGTAGTGTTTTCCTGCAGTCAGAGGATGTCTGCCTTCTTTGGTGATTCCCTTTCTTTTAATTTTTTTAGTATTTTTTCCTCCCTCCTTTTTCCTTTGGACTGTTCTATTTAAGGTTCTCCTATAGCTGCTGAAGTTTCTGAGAACAGATTAATTAGTGTATTCAGTTCATAAAGGCATTAGGTAAAAGTCTTTTTGAGAATATGATGGTTCTAGGTTAATTTCAGTCTACATGGTTGTTTTCTTTGCTTCCCTTGTGTTCTGTTTGGTTACAGCAGACAGCAAATCACTCTTTTACCTTGGACAGCAATGTTTTTGAATATATGAAATACTAGAAAAGAAACATTCAGGGGAAAAACAAACAAACAAACAACTTATAGCTTCAGTTCTTCCTTGCAAAAAAAGGAGCAGTGTTTCCAAAAGAAATGACAAGTTCTGAGGTCAGTCTGAAAAAGAAAATTTTACTGTTATTGCACTAAACAACTATTTTCTCCTTCTTTAGTTTCTTAGCATTCTGGTCACAGTGACCTTGTGTGTTTGTAGGACCTTTGATTTGAATAGATTAAGAACATTTGCTTACATGCTTGACTTGGGTTTTTGTCAACTGTAGATAGCCTTGTCCTTCACTTGGATTCGTCCCAGCCTCTGGCTGGATCATATTGGTTATGTAGTGCTGTTGCATAAGTTATGAAGTAATATGGATGATATTTAATTTTAAAAATATTAAGAAAATGATAAAGGTAGAATTTTTAAGAAAATCAAAGTAGAACGTGGTAGAACAGGCTGCAAGGGCTTTTTGTAGGGCTCTGTAGATAGCAGTTAGCAAGAGTCAACACACAAAGCTGCATGATGAAACTGTGCAATAGAGAAAGTTATGATCATGTAGCAAAAGAGTGGTAGAACACTTAACTTCTCCACATAACCATGATGATGTTGTGACCGTGAGTATCCTGAAGTTGACTGTAACTGTCCCAGAAGGTTTCATGTTTTTCAGTCAGCAGATTATGAATGGTCAGTTCCTGGAAGAACATGACTTACTTTTCTGTTTTTCTTATCCCAGAGGACTTCTTATTCAGGCTCTGCTTGGTCAATACATTGGTAGTAGAGCTAGTAATAGCCAAACAGAAAAGGAGCTGCAGATCACAGTGTATCTTAGGTACTCTTGATGATAAATTTTTCCATGAGAGAAATTGGAGTTCTGGAGATTATTCTGGGAGGCATTGAAAAACACCTGAAAGACAGTGCAGTCATCGGTTACAGCCAGCACGACTTTGTGAGAGGAAAGTCCAGCTTATCAAACCTGGTTTCCTTTTATGACAAAGCAACCCGCCCAATTGATCAAGGGAAACCAGTTGATTTAATCTTTTTGGATTTCAGTAAAGTTTTCAACACTGTCTCTGACAGGATCCTTCTGGACAAAGTGTCCAGCTCACAGCTGGATAAAAACATCATGGGATGCGTGAGCAGCTGACTCAAGGGTCAGGCACAAAGGGTTACAGTAAATGGAGTGACATCAGACTGGTGACCTGTCACTGGTGGGGTTCTCCAGGGCTCCATCCTTGGCCCTGTGCTTTTCAACATCTTCATAAAGGACTTGGACACAGGAGTGGAAGGGATACTGAGCAAGTCTGCAGACAGTACTAAACTGGGAGGAGCTGTTGACTCCCTCAAAGGCAGAGACCCCTCAAAGACACCTTGATAAATTAGAAGGCTGAGCAATCACCAACTGTATAAAGTTCNGTGACATCAGACTGGTGACCTGTCACTGGTGGGGTTCTCCAGGGCTCCATCCTTGGCCCTGTGCTTTTCAACATCTTCATAAAGGACTTGGACACAGGAGTGGAAGGGATACTGAGCAAGTCTGCAGACAGTACTAAACTGGGAGGAGCTGTTGACTCCCTCAAAGGCAGAGACCCCTCAAAGACACCTTGATAAATTAGAAGGCTGAGCAATCACCAACTGTATAAAGTTCAACAAGGGAAAGTGCTGGATTCTGCACCTGGAATGGGGCAACCCTGAATGTACAGACAGGCTGAGGAATGAGACACTGGAAAGCAGTGCCATAGAAAGGGACCTACAGGTCATGGTCAACAAGAAAGTTCAATCTGCATCAGCAGTGCCCTGGCAGCCAGGAGGGCAAACCCGTGTCCTGGGCGGCATCAGGCCCAGCATCGCCAGCCAGGCAAGGGAGCAGATTGTCCCACTCTGCTCTGCATGGGAGCAGCCTCACCTCGAGTGCTGGGGGCAGTTTGGGTGCCACAATACAAGATGGAGAAGGGCCTTGAGGGGAAGCCATATGAGGAGGCGCTGAGGCCACTTGGTCTGTTTGGCCTGGAGAGGAAGAGACTGAGGGGAGACCTCACTGCAGTTACAACTTCCTTGTGAGGGGAAGAGGGGGTAAGGCACTGATCTCTTCTCTGTGGTGACCAGTGACAGCACCCAAGGGAATGGCCTGAAGCTGTGTCAGGGGAGGTTTAGGTTGGGTATTAGAAAAAGGTTCTTCACCCAGAGAGTGGTTGGGCACTGGAACAGCTCCCGAGGGAATAGGGAACAGCACCAAGCCTGACAGAGCTCAAGAGGCTTTTAGACAATGGTCTTGGACACATGGTATGACTCTTGGAGTGTCCTGTGCTGGGTCAGGAGTTGGATCAAAAATCCTTGTGGTTCGCTTCCAAGACAGCTTATTCTGTGATTTTGTGATTCTGTATCTGCAATTATTTTCTGCTTGAACTACATTAATGAAGGCTTCAAAGTGGATGAAAACAAATACTGTAGCTTAAGCCTTCCCTTCCATAACAAAAAGTAGTAGTCTGGTTTCACATTTATGATGATGATTGGTATTATTGTTGTTATTATTGTTATTATTCTTCCTCCTCTCATCAACTGCTGACAGCCATAGCATAGTTGTGAGAAAAACTGCAGCAGTAGTTTTCAGTATGTATCACTGGTCTCATTGCCTGGTGATAGTGTTAACTAAACAAAAGCATTTTAGAAGCTGGATATAAAATGATTAATTCAAATTTCTGAGAACTTGCTGAATAATTTGGGGTGCTGCTTGCTGGTCTGTTTGATTCAGGCTGACATTCTCTGTTCTGCTGCAGGGCCACCTGAGTTGAATTTTTATCAGCTTCTTTCACTTACAGTATGATAGCTGCATCTGATGTGCACATGGGATTTCCTTTGAACACTCCTAATAAGAAGTTTTTCCTTTCTCTGCTTCCATTGACTTCCCACATCAAAGGACTGGAACATGGTCAGGGTGGAGGACAAGTGAGCAGCAGTTCTTCATGTTCCCATGGCAGCTCTCAAGTTCCCATAGGTGACCTAGTGTGGTCTGAGTTCTGCAGACTGTGACTACCCAAGAATTAAAGCAGCATTGCATCAAGGAGAGAGAATAGTTGAGGAACTTGTCTGTGATTTTAAAGATCTGAGCTAAACCTTAGACACTGGACTTGTGATTCTTGTGAAATATGTATTTCTTTTGTGCCCCTGGAAAATTACTGTCTCACTGTCTTGGTTTCCCACTCCAGAAAGTGGGGTCAATTCTGCTATTTTCTGTTCTTCATGTCTCTTCATGTAAGTTTTCCAGGCCAAGAACCATCTGTTAGTATGTATAGGCACACTGGCTAATGCAGCTACTCCTGAACAGAGCAGGGGCTTTTAAAGAGCAGTTGTAACACAAATAACAAGGGATTCCTTCCATCAGAACAGGACTGCTCACAACTGTGTGGGAAGATGGCAGCACTGCTGCCTTCAAGGTTGCACTGGAAAGGCTTTAGGGCACAGAATGGAAGGGAAAGGTCTCTCCCATGCTAAGAATCAAATGAAGAGGATCTCTGGGGTTTGCAGCAGACATGTGAATTTTATCTTTCAGTCCATCTCCATCTCCTGTTGAAGTGGATGATCCAATATTGGTTCAGTTTGGGAAGTCTCCGTAGAATTTCAAAGCATTTTTTTCTGCTTTGCAGAGTGTAAAGCTCCAATACCTAGACTGCTTTGCAAATGTAGAATTTAATCTCAAAAAAAATCAGAGGAAAGGATAATTTATAATTATTCTTATTCTTACTGGGAAAAATCAGTCAAAATATCTGCAGACTCAAAATAATGTCTTGCAACTTCATAGTGGCTTTTACTGGCTGCTCTTCGCATATTTTACTAATCTGAATTAATAAAATCCCAAAATATCTTTTGCAGCCTAGAATGCTTTTGTCCTGGTTTTACAGGTGAATTAATAAATGGGTGATATTCTGGGTGCCTTGGAAGGCACTGGAAAAGCATCAGTAGGACCATCTCGCCTTTAAAACTTAGAGCATTTAATCATGAAATTTACAGTTATACTGTGTGTTCTGATGTCTTGTGGGGTTAGTTGCTTTTCAGTTGTTAAATGCTTCCTGTTCCAGCTTGTCAACTAATGTAAATATCCCTTATGGCACCCAGATAATGGGACAAGATAGCTGGACATTTTATCTTTATTCCTATTTTGTGACAAGCTTGTATTTGGCATCTCAATTATCTTCAAGGCTTCACCACCCAGTCTAATTTACACTTAACCCAGGTTGGGTTGGCAATGGCAGATAGGCACACAAACTTTCTGAGCAGGGCACTTATCATTAGAATCACTTAAATATCAACCAGAAGTACCAAGATCAGTGAAAATACTGTCTCAGGCTGGCAAATGTGCCACGCTTGCTGCCCACAGCAGAGAACCTGCGGAGAGCTGGTGCAGAACCTTTGGGCTACCAGGGAGGAGGAGTGGTAGGGAACATGTGGGAGTGAAACAGAGAGAATCAAAGCGCCTGAGGGGATGGAGGGTGCGAAGGAGACAGTGTAACAACTTGTACAGACTTGTAAGCTTCCGGAAAACTGCCAATGCTGGAGTATGGAAGATAATTTTAGGCCCGTTAACAAAACTTCCAAAGATACGGGGCTTCAGACTGGTGGTTCAGAGGTTGGCTACTTTAAAATAAACAGAAAAGTAGATGGATTTTTTTTTTTTTTTAACTCAGACCAGAGTAGGCTTATGTGATAAAATAAACTATGGTTTGAGTACTTGCTGCTACTGTTGCAAAACTGTTTGATTTTGGAAGGAGTTGCGTCTCAGATGGACTTTTTATAGGCCTCGGAACTGAAAATTTGACTGCTGTTGCCTGGATCAGATCAATTCATTTGCTGAACAAACCTTTACATCCATGCTCTTTGAAGTACAGAACTATGTACACACAGACTTGGCTCAGTTAAAGGTATGAGAATCTTGTCAGAATGGACAATAAGTGATCTATTCTGCCATCAGCCAGGAGAATACAACCTGAAAGTCTAGGTTAAGTGCACAGTGCTAAGGGGAGAGAAGGTTAGGCTAAATATTATAAAGACTTTGAATGTGACTTTTCCAGAGTTTGTTTTGTGATAAAGATTAAAAGATGAGAGGAGTTTAGTGTGTGTGTGTTTAAAGGAGGTTGTTTTGGTTTGATTATTTTTTTGTGATATGTACAAAAGCACTTTCAGGTAACACTAACTCCCTTGAAGTCTGCATATGGCCTTTGATACTGGCTCAGTGTTTGTACATGACGTTGCTGCAGCTCATGTGGAACACAAAGAGAAAACCTGTCACTGTCAACAAATGACTTCTGTTCTGGATTGGTTTGGGAAGTGTAAGCTGAAGGAAGCCTCTTGCATGCTCTTTAACACTGACCTGGTTTTGTATTTAGAAACTTTATGAAGCACCTTTCTACAGGCAGAGCCCAGATTTCAAGGCAAAACTCTTCCCCAATTGAAGTTTTTACAGTGACAACAGCACCGCCATCCTACATAATTTTTCTCCGTAAGATAGACAGAAGGGTTAGTACTACATTTAGGGGTGATGAAATGGACTTTGAATTGCCATAGGAGTAGAAAATTGTTGTATTCTGCAGCAGCTGATGTTGATTTCCAAGTGGCCTATTGCCTGAAACTGTGCAACATAAACCAGGGCAGAGCTGAGGTAACTGTCACTAGTGGGTCACTAGAGTTTGGAAGGAGTATGAGCTGCAAAGAAAATATGCGAAGCAAGCTAAGGCAAGCTTCATGCACAAGGTATTATGCACAAGGTCACCTGTGACCACAGCTTTCACTTTGACACTTGAACATTTGGGTGAGAACTATTGTAAGGGACCTATTGGACTAATCAGCTGAGGTTGTTCTCATGGTAACAGTTGTGTTAAAGTGTTTGTAGCTTCAGTCAGCATTGCAGGTGGTGCTTGTCTAATTTCCTGTTCTGCATGACAAAGGTTGTACTGCTGTTATGGTGTTACCTCTTGCTGATGGCTTGTAGGAATGAGTATTTTGTCCAACTCCCTACTGCAACCATCAGTGTTTGATATTACTGTGCTAAAATGCCCTGAAAATAAGAGCCCCCTGAAGAGCTACGATGATGAGGAGAGAGGGGCACTTATCCTGTCTTAGTTCCCATAATCGCTGTGCTGCAAATGTTTAGATGGTTTTTGTGCACTACAGAGGAAGCTCAGGTGCTTTGCTTGGATCAGGCAGTAGGCTTTCCAATGCCTAAAGGTCAGCCTGACAAATTCCGAGGTGAGTGGTGGAATTTACCTTATTGTATTTGTTCACGGTTAATGTGTGTTCTGTTCTCTTGACAAGGGCATAGCCGGTCCTTAAAAGCAGAAAGGCACTTGCTTGTTTGGCTGAGGCTGGCTCTGCCTTCTGGATTAGTTGGCACCCTCAAGGGGAGAGGGACCATCTCTTTCCTGACAACAGCAGAGCATAGAGAACTGCAGAAGCAAAAAGCTTCATGAGTGCAGGGTGAGGAACGCAGAGGTGGTGGGACCAAGTCAACAGAAAGCCTTCAGAAAGAGTGATGAGTGAGGAATGCCAAGAAGAACAAGGAGCAGGCCCACAGCCAGGGCTCAGCTAGAATAGGAAAATTGTGTTACTGAGGGCATAAGAGGGATGTGTGCAGTCTGTTGCAGCCCAAGAGATCTCTGAACACTGCTGATCTGAAAGAAAAACTAAAAGAAGGAACCTGCCCTGTGAGCACGCTGTGACTAGAGCCAAAATCTGCAGTTTTGGCTGAAATACATGTTACTATTCTATAAAACTTCCATCCAGCTCATGAAAAAAACCCAGCCTTTTGGAGGAAAAGCAGTTAATGAGCTTTGCTTATGAATACATTTATGATTTTTTTCAGTTTGATTTTGACATATTACTGGCATTGGTGACATTTTTGTTTCCTTTCACTTGTGTAGAAATAGAAAAACTTCAGAGATGTGCTAAGTACTTCATGCAGACAGTGTTACATTGGACACAGATGATAAAGAGAAACATGAAGTATATGCATCTGTATCTTGCACAGGATAAGGGTCTTCAAAGGGCTATCTGTAGATCAAAACGCAGCTGTAAGGGGTGATCAAATAAGATCTGAATAAGACCAGAGAGGATGAAGCCTTTTGGTATGGCAGCCTTGGTTTGTTTTGCCATAGACAGTGTCTTCTCTTGTGAGGTGCCAGTTTTGTGTCATCCCCGTTTACACATGCATATGAAGCTCCAGCACGCACACATCAGTCTCCTTTCATGCATATGGTAGAGCTGGAGCTTCTCTTAACTCCTCCATCATCCCACTCTCAACTCCTTTCAAAAAAACTCTGAAAACCATTGTGCAAATCGCATACTCCAGAAACTAGACTCAGCCGAAAGCTTAGGGAAAAGGTTTAAAAGGGGATGGTGGGGTGTGGGGAAACCAACCCAAACCCCACTCTTTGTATCTCCCTGTTGTGGCAATTGAGGCTCTATAAAAAAATGCTTGGTAAGCTTCCTGTCATGGACCAGAAGAGTGTATATTAATACTTGCTATGAGGAATAAGTTCTGTAATGAACTCTGTTCCTTCTTCCCTGTAACATTCCCAAGATTTCCAGCCACACATAACACAAAGACACTCATGTATGATCTGTACAGCTCTTTGTATCTCCTTCATTTATGGAGGCCTTGCTCCTTCATGATTCCTCAGCGGTGTAATAAGAAAGCAATGGAATAGTAAAATTTTGGAATTGACAATTATTGTACTTCCTTTGGCTATGTAAATGTAAAGAGAGACTGTTTCATCCTTTTTGTTAACTAATGGCAAGAAAGGCTTATTTAGATCCTTATGAATCAGGTGCTAACAGTGTAAAGTGCTGAAGGACCTACCTTTGAGCATTTTTGATCCAATGCAATCCCAGGCAGAACGGAATGCATCCCTCTTTGTGCAAGAGTTTCAGGAGGGCACTAGAATGTGTAGCAACCTGAGCTGAAAAATTGAAGGAAGAACAGGAGATTGCACAGAGCAACAGCAGGAGCTTTTGCCCATGGTAGTGACAGAGAGTGAGTCCACAAGAACAAACATGAGGTCTTCTCAACATGTGAAGTTGTGAAGTAGAAATGAGAGCTTAGGACAAATGGTAAGTCAGGAGACCATAGCTGCTTTTAAAAAACAGAGAGGAGAGAAGAAAAGAAAAAAAAAAAGGTGATTTTGATGAGGAAGATGAGTCAAGGAAAACCTTGTGGACTTTTCATAAGAAGCAGTGTTTCTGGACCTGTTGGAGGACAGAACAATTTGAACAGAAGAGTTTTTGATGGGTAGGAAATAAACAGTATAAAATACCAAGCTTTAGCTTTTTAGACTTGAGCTGTTTCTAAATTGTTTCCAAAGGTTTCATAGTCATGATCATTTTTTCTAATATTCTCAAACTTTCATTAAAATGATTGAAAGCTGCAGTGCTCTTGCCGGCTTCCTGACAGCTAGTTGTTACTGCAATCAACAGTTGCTTGAAGGAAGGCTTAATTAAAGTGTCACATAGCTGTGGTTAACTGGCATGTGACTTTTGTTTCTCCAGCAGACTTCCTTATCTCAAGCCTTTAATGAGGACCATGTAGAGGAGGGGCTTTTTCTCCTTGGGGCTTTTTTTTTTTAAAGGGTAACTCTTGAACTTTCCTCTGAAGCAAAATTCGTTTGATGTTGAGTGTGTCTTATTCAAGTGTCCTTGACATTCATATCAAAAGATCTTGTATAACCTGTGATGTACACACAGTAACAATGAGGAACTGAAACTTTTCCTCATATCATGTTTTGGGTTATACACACTCCAAGCATTAAAGCAGTTTAATTGTCTTCCTGGTGGGTAGCAGATCATAATAATTCTTAATTGTTATGACAGGAAAATATCTAGGACATGCTGAGCTATAAGAAGTTCTTGCCCTTACAGTCCAATTGTCTTAGTTTGGTAATGAGACATGACAAATGGGTGAAGCTGGAAAGTGGACATAGAGTGTTGTTGTCAGATAATGCTCTTATGAGGTCTTTTGGGACCAGCTTAAAACATTCACTGCCATCCCAGAAGAGAATGGGCATCATGGACCAGTTCTCATTTGTACCTGTGCAATGTTTTCCAGGTCAGCCAAGAGCTACTGATGAAGTCACTTCGAACCCATTTGACACTGAAAGTTAAGAAATGCTAGGACAATCCCATCTGATGACTCAGTTGGGGGAACAGTAACCTCCAGCTGTGACACTGAAACAAACACCCGGGAGTGGCACAGGGAAACTGCACTGGCCACTTCCAAAGTGATTACACCCTGATGTACCCAGTGCCTGTTCAGAAAGGGGCTGATGAAGGCTCTGTTAGCAAGGAAAGAATTCTTTTCTTTGTTCAGTAGCTGTAGTGTGAGCTTATCATCCGCCTGTCCCCTCACAGGCACTCATGGGAGAACATCCAAAGGGTTTTTTAAGGAGGGAAAACTGGGTTAATTTCACTGTACATGAGATAGAGCCTCCAGGCTGCTGGGAAGAGAGGCCACAAGCATGAGTGGCATAGGAAGGGGGTTAAAAGACAACAGTGCAAGGTTATAGTGCAGAGAAGTATAGCAGGACTGCATTATGGCTTGAAAGAAAGAGTATGGTCTTGAAGGGGAGAGCCAATGAAGGCAGTCCTCTGCTGTGTAAGATGAGAGAAATACCACAGTAAAGATGTAGGGGAGGAATGTTGTCTCAGGACCTGAGTATCTGCTGTAGGAAAAAGGCCTCTGAGAGGCCTAAGAGGTATTTGGCCATTGTAGATGAAGAAGAGTATTGAAATGTTAATTTCAAAGAACAAAGAAAGATGTAGAGGCTGGACTGATCCTTGAGGAGATCAGATGTTGGCACTAGTCATAGTGTCAAAGGAGAAGGCTGAGAGGTTGTTCAGCAACTGGACTTCACAAATGCCAGGTTCTGAAGCAAGTCGCTCAGTGTTAAGGGAAGCAATCTGCAAGGCAGCACGTTTGTGTCTGCTCACTAAGGACAGCACATCCTGTGCTTGAGAGCTGCAAAGGTCTTACTGTGAGCTGTGTTAATACAGGTGCCAGTAAGGTGTATCTGCAATATGAAGGGTCCTGTGTTTCACCCAATGTGGCTTGATTGGTCCAATTTCAAGCAGGTATTCATAGTCTTGGTCATGTTTTTTCAGCCATTGTCTATGTGTGTATTACAAGTTGGAATTTCTCTGTAGAATCATAGAATGGTTTGGGTTGGAAGGGATCCTCAGAATCAAGTAGTTCCAAACCCTCCTGCCATAGCCAGGGACACCTTCCACTAGAACAACTTGTTCAGAGCCCCATCCAACCTGTCCTTGAACACCTCCAGGGATGGGGCACCCATAGCTTCTCTGGGCAACCCATCCCAGTGTCTAATCAGTCTCAAAGTAAAGAATTTCTTCCTAATATTTTTCTAAACCTGCTCTCGTTCAGTTTAAAGCCATTCACCCTTGTGCTATCATGACATGTCCTAGTAAGGTCACTCTCTAGCTCTCTTGTAGCCCTGTTTAGGAAGCAGAAGACTGGTCTAAGGTCTCCCTGGAGCCTTCTCTCCTCCAGGCTGAACAACCCCGATTCTCTCAGCCTGTCATCATAGGAGAGGTGCTCCATTCATGGCCCTCCTCTGGACTTGATCCAACGGGTCCAAACACTTCGTATGTTGGGGGCCCCAGAGCTGGATGCAGCACTCCAGGTGGCGTCTCACCAGAGAGGAGCAGAGGGAGAGAATCACCTCCCTCACCCTGCTCGGTGCAGCCCAGGTTACAATTGGCATGTTGCTGGGTCATGTCAACCTTCTTGTCCACCAACACCCCCAAGTCCTTCTCCTGAGCGCTGCTTTCAATCTTTGTTTTATTTATATTTATTAATATTTCTTTTATGAATATGCAACACATACATTAATAGCATAATAATATTTTACTTTATAAGATTTTCCTGCATCCGTGATATAAACGAACAGTGTGATTCACAAAGATCTTCTGGTTTGCTTCTGTTCAATAGGAATTAGCCCGTCACCTCCGACCTGGAACTCTGCGTGCTGTCTTTGGGAAGGACAAGATTCAGAATGCTGTTCACTGCACAGACCTGCCTGAAGATGGACTTTTAGAGGTAAGGCTTGCTAGACAAACATGTTCTCATATATCACTGGAAGCTGTAAAGTGAAATGCTTTTCTGGACACTCTTTTAAGCCAGTGAGTGTTTTCTAGGTGGAGTAGCTGTGTTGTAGACAAGACTAGACACAAAAAGATAAAGTTTATTAAGGGCGTTTAACTCAGTTAATTCTGATACTGTAAAAAAATTCATCCATGCAGTTTCTTGAATGAATATAGTACAATGAAGTGTTCAATGTAATGAAACTCAAGGAGTCTTCTCTTTGTCTGAATGTGTCCTTGGGACTGAATATCAGCACCTCACAGTGCTTCTGCAGGGAAACTTTCTTAGCCGTTTCTTGGATGATCACCATGACTTCTGATCTAGATTGTCTCTACAGTGAGCTTGCATGGAGCTTGGAATATTACAAGCACTAGGGATTCAAATCGTCTAGATAGGGCTCAGGTTTATTTGTAGACAATGATACTTACGCACATCAGTTGATATTTCCTGTGTTTTATATTAACTTACTAATTATTATCTGATTTTGGCTTTGTATGCTTTCATTAAAGTCCAATAAAATAAGAAAATTTTAAATTAAGGGAATTTGTAACCACAGAAGTACTCACTATGAAAACCAGAACAAGTTCATTCACTTAATTCTGTTCCTCAAAACTAAAGTCCCTAGCAGGGGGTTGAAGTGGTGTGTAATCTTGGATGGATCTCTCTGTCAATGGAGATGCTTTTCCAGTGCATGCACAGTTTATGTTTTGCTGTCTATATGTATTTGTGAGTGTTTTGCTGGTGGGCTATAGCAGAATCATGGATTAGCAAGAGTTGTCCTACTTAGATAATTTTACATTGCCAAAGTGGTGGTTTCATGGGGGAGTGAGGCAGAGCTAACTACATCACCATCTCCCTCCATGAAATAACCTGTGAGTTAAAGTGCTTTTGCTAGGAAATTGCATCTAGTTTAAGGCATAGACTAGTGAAATTCAACACTGAGAGTGCCAACCAGTATAAACAAAGTTGCAGCTTTTTTGAGTGTTTTCAATGTCATTAAAAGTTGACAACTTCTAGTTTGTTCCCTTAGGGTTTAAACAAGCAAACAGGTATTTTTCACCACATGCCTGAAGTTCCTAGCCATGGCTTTCCACTGGCAGCCGAACAAAAGGCATAAGCCTGTAAGGGAAAAATTAAACAGACCAACACTCGAAGAACATTTTGGTACTCCATCAGAATTTTCTGTCTCTCTCTTATGTCCACAGTCTGTCACCTTTACGTTGATGCAAAACAGATTTTGCTGGTTGTTTAAACTGAGTTTAGAGCTACTATAAGAGGGGCAAGAATTGCTTCTCCAAAACAAAAACTGAGGCTGGCATTCTTTCTTAAGGTCCCCATTACGTGTGTTTGTGCTTTGAATCCTGCAGCTCAATCATAAGCGAAGTTCTTGATCTAGTATTGCTCTGACTACACACCTTGCAGTTCCTGTTGCAGTCTCATCATTTTAACAGTCGTTTATTGATTGTATTTTTTTGGGAGAGGGATCTAAGATTTTTTTTTTTACCACAGGCATAGTTGTATGCAGAATATGGCTCTTCATCAATCTGTAGTTTATTCTGTAACAGCCCGGGTTAAGCCAGCAATTGTAAAGGACATCGCTCAATGTTCTTTAGTGAGTAAATAAAGCAGCGAATGTTTTGAATTGAGCGCAGTGGGTTTGTGTAAAGAAAGCCTTGGCTGTACCTGTTGGTTGGTGTGTGGACTATTTACACTGTTAATGCCAAAGCAGATTTTTAGGTGTCTCTGCCACCTGACTCCTGCTGTAGCCGTGTGTCCTGTGTGCACACAGAGTGTGTGCAGGGCCTGCAGTGCCCAAGGGATCCTGCAGGAAATGTGGAGGGACTGCTGCTGTTGACACTTTGTGGATAGAAATCCGGATAGGTTGGTTTGTGTGTTAATTGGTTTTGTGACTTTCGAGCTTCCAGAACCAAATGGATGTGGAAATGAGAGATCCCTGGTTCACCAGGTATTCTGTGATGGGCCTTAAATGCATAGTGTTTATGGAAGCACAACAGAAGCATGTTCCTATGTAGAAGGGAACACAATGGTGCCTTCCTGAGAACTTGGGTATCTTTAGGGCCAGACACTGTTTATTCAAAGATTTTTCCACCTTTCTCTGCAGTCTTCCTCACCTAGTTTCAGATCTAGCTGAAATTTGAAGAATTTGCAATGGCAGCTGCTGTCTCATTGTCCACAAATGGAGACTTCTTAGAGGAGATGAGATAGGTAATTGAGGATTAGATAAAATGCTTCCTGAAGTTAATAGCCAAACTCTAGGTGACTTCGGTGTTTTGCACTTAATTGACTGTCACTAGGAAGGGCAAGGTTGTGACCTTTCTCCCAAAAATCATGACCAAGGAGTACTTGGGGAAAGGAGACAGAACAACACTGTCTTGGGAACAACAAGAACTAATTAACTAAATAAGGGTCAGCTTGTAGAACACTATATTTAAATAACGTAGTACAGCAGTTTTTCAGTGTTTTTCTCTAAGACCTCTTTTCCATGGACCTGAAAAAAGGAAAGTTCACTTTTAATCTTAAAACCCCCTCAAACAAACAAACCAACCCCAAAAGCAAATATGAGCACTTGCTCCCACCGGTATGACCCTTAACTCCTGTCTTTGTTCTACAAACTACTTCACATTTTAGGCAGTGACTAAAGAATATCAGAATTAATGAATAACTCACTTTGGCTTAAGAGAGGAGGGGAGATGCAATTGAGCCTTAAATGCGACTGGTCACAATAGAAAAATCTGTGTGTTTTCAGTTGTAGAGTTGTAAGTGCTCTTTTTATTCCTAGTTTAGTGATACAGGAGGAGTGTGAATATTACCCTGAAATCTCTTAGATGAGTTGTTTGACTTACTGGGTCAGGCACTTATTTATTCACTTCATATACTTGTGTGTCCTCTTAGCAGTACAAAATGTATTTTTACAAGTGACAATGGAGAGACACAAATAGCTCAGAACAGTCCATTTTCTCAGCCTTGTCATCAGTTTCCCATTTTAATGAGGAGAGGAAAGAACAGAGGAAGTAGAGAAGGCAGACTTATAGAATAGAATATTTGTGGGATGATCCAGTTTCATGACTGAAGGTTCAGCCAGCAGGTAGGACATTCCTTCAAAGCAGGGAGTTGCATTTGTTTCCCACATCCAAAGCAGGTACAGCTCTACCTCTTGCCAAGGTTTTCTTTCTGTTTTATATAAAGCAGGTACTATTTGGAGCAAGGAATTACAGTACTCACCTGCTTTCATGTTCCTTCTGAGTCAGGTAGAGCCAGGACTGGAACATGCATATTTTATATGCCAAGGCACTGCTCTATTGAGCAGACTAGAGATGTGTCATGTACATGTGGTGAAAGATGATTCTGTTTCTCAACTCACCGTCTTTGACCTGAGGAACATTTCTGATACATACCTTGTTGAAATAGAAGCTTGCAAACCGTTGGATCTCATGAATCATCATTCTCTAGACAAAACAAGTTTCCTTAAACTTGATCATTCCTGGAATAGCTTTTAATCAAAATAGTGATACAAGGTATTGTGGCTACTAGACTTCATAGTTTATGTCTCTCCACCAAGAAATGAAGGCAAATTAAAAATCAGTCGTGAAGACCTTATTCACATCACTGAAAGTACAGTGAGTAAAACTTCCCACAGGAGGTGGTGCTGTACACACACCTCAGCTCCCTGGGTCTCAAGTGGCTCAGTACCTTTCAGATTATGCAGGAAACCACATAATTAAAAAAGTGGTAGCCTAGAACTGAAACCAGAATATATAACAAAACCAGAATTTCTGGGTTTTGGCATGCTCTGCCTGTAACATGTTGCTCATACTGTGCAGTTCAAGGTTTTTGGTTTTGTTTTTTTGTGTACGTCAGCAGTTCCATAAGGGCATTTGCAATGCAGAAAATCACTCCGGGGTGATAGAATGCACACGTCTGAGGTAACCTGAAAGGTCTCTCCATTGCAGTGCAGCCAGCTGAGCCAGCCACACTGTTTTGTGTTCCTGTGCCATGGTGTTGGGGCAATCAATCGGTCTCGTGGGGTTTCCTTGCATAATTACAAAGTCCTTAATAGTCACACGTGTTTGTGTCTGTGTACTTAGACACGGAGGGAGAGGATGCTGCCCTCAGCAAGATATGCATGAAAAAGGATTTGCTGTGGGATGGATAAAACTTGAGTTCTGGGTGAAACAGCCTTCTCCCTGTTGCCGAGGGAGACGCTGTTATTAGGCGACTAATCCTTGGACAATATGGTGACAGTTGCTGCGGGTGTGTGCTTACCTGTGCCTTTGTGTGCCTGCTGGGCTGCGAGTGGGACTGCAGAGGGGGCTGACCTCTCAAGCCACTTTTCATGGGAGTGGGGGATGTACCAACTGCCTTCCTAATCCTGTGTCCCCCAGGGCGCTGCGAGTGCCACCGCACGGCTGCCGGGTGCGTCAGGCTCCTCCTTGGGCATCGGCACCGCGGAGAGACGTGTCAGTTTTCAGTGTCATGGGCAGCTTTCCAGCCAGGCAGGAGCGAGGACCTCCTCGAGTATCGTTTGCTGGCCTTCTCCCTTGTCTCAGAGCTATTTGTGGCACTCACAGACATGAAAATAACCTATCAAAGGGGGATGACTTTGCTGTTATCAAAGAGTGGGTTTCATCTGACTTCTGAGAGAGCTGTCATGATGGTTGGTTTTTTCCCTATCACTTCTTTGAATTTCAGCTGTGCAGTGGTGTTCAAGTGTAGGGCTGGGAACCGGCAGACTGAGCAACAAACTGCTGGAGGCTCTTCGTTCCTTTGCTCAGCCTTGCACCAGTGAGACTGGCTTACTGCTCCTAGGGCATTAAAGCAAGCAAGTAATATCATCTAGGGACAGATCAGCCGTGGTGGGCTGCTGAACAGAGAGAGGCTCACACAGCTCTGGCACTGGAAGTTCAGCTGTCTGGATCCGGCCTTGGGGAGATGGGAGGTGATATTTTACAGTAAGCAGTGACAGGACAGTCCAGTTCAGCAGATGTGTTTTGTCCAGGCAGGTGCTGCGGGCAGTGAAAACCGTGATCATTTTCCTCAGATTTGGTATAAACTGAATGCTCTGCTGAGTGTTAAGAGCTGTGCTGCTCCTCAGCTTTTGGTGCAGTATGTATTCCACCTGCTAGAGGCCAGCTGTCCTCGGTCTGGCATGCCAGATAGTGCCAGGAGAAGCATGTCTTATGTCTCCTTTCCCTTTCTGTTTATTCAGGGAGGTGGAGGGGAGGGTGGTATTTTAGCAAGCTGTTCAGAGTGGACAGAACAGCACTGGCCTTGGAGGGGGGAACACAACACCTGCTTCCCATAACCACTTCCTGTTCCGGAAGCATTCTGCTGTCTGCCAACTTGCCTTTTCCTGTGTGCTGCCTCCTTGGCTGCCCACTGCCATTGTCTGGACATGTGGGTGTGCTGAAAGGTGCTCGCTATCACCCACCCTGGAAATGCTTCCATACCAGTAATGAGCTGATCCGTGGGTTGAGGTTAAAGTGCAGCAGTATAGGACGGAAGGCACCAGGAGGATGCATCTCTGTTACTTCTTGGTGCATTGAGGTATAGTCCAAGCAATTTAATAAAGCATGTCAATGAGTAACTCTCAGAAGCGTCAATGTGCTTAGTGTGGAATTTGTGTGTGTCACATTCGGAACAAAGGTCTCCTGCATTGCTTGTTACCGATTAACTTGTCTAGTATTATGCAAGCTGCCTCTGCCAGCCGAGAACTACCTCTCCCCATTCACAGGGCAGCCCAGCTTGTAAAACATTACACAGCAGAAGTGCATAGCATGGCAATGAACCTTTCACTGAGGGCATTTCAGCCATCCGCGTTTCCCTCAGGAGTCTTTAAAATATTTTAATAAAGAAGCCATTGTTTCTCTCAGTCATACAGCAATTTTGCAATGAAGTCTTTTATTAGAGGCCCATACTGAGCTGCATAATCCAGGGTAAAACACTTTTCACCGTTTCCAGTAAAAAGTAATAAAAATTGAATGGTTTGGGTGAGGTTGGCTTTAGCACATTTTTTTCCCAAGTTTTCATCCAAGTCGTAGCTATTTTTATTTGTCAGTTGGAAATTTCAGTCTCTCCTGGTACAAGATGATTTCTAGGAAGGTCTATCTGATAATGGTTATTATGATTCAAGTGCTTCTCCATTTAAACTTTCTGAGACTTTTTATGCAACAGCTGCGGGAACAGGTTGGAAAGAATCTGGAGTGTAGGAAAACGTAATCTTATTGGTGGTGTTTTTGCATATCAGAACATGTTAGCCAGCACTGGAATGCTGTCTCGCAGTGTTTCCTGATGCTGTATATATACTTGTACAGTGAATTAAGTAATCTTTCTGCCTAGGCCTATCTGAAAGAAATTAAGAATTAAAAATAGCAGTAATAGGTGGATAGCTATTGGAGATAGCTGATGATAGTTGATGATGTCTCTTTTAAAAATTGCTGTATTATGAGGTCACTTGCAGCCTCATTTTGAGCATAGGTTGTATAATTGTTATACTTGTGGGCTAGACAGGCATACTAAACCAGAAACTTGTTTAAACAGAGTTGTGAAATAGTTCACTTCTTGTGCTTCCACTTCTGGGTAAAATCTGAGGTCCAGTTACCCCTTGTTCTGCCAAGTCTGAGGTTTATAAGTGCCAGAGAGAAGAAGTTAATGAGTGTGAACCAAGCAGCTGCCAAAGCTCTTTAAGTTTCACCTGATCCTGAAGGTAACCTATGTGATAAACAGGGCTCAGCTTTTGGCACGTGTATGTGTTGTGCTGAGCAAAGTAATTTTGTGGAGGGGAGGTCAAGGTGGAGGGAAGGCGTGACACTTCTTGATAACTCATCTGAGGCCCAGTTTGTGTCTTTGAGGCCGCTGCCTTCTTTCTTTCCCTCAGCATGTTCCCATTTTGACCCAAAAGGCCCAGGTCCTCTTCCTATTACTCCTCATCCTCCAGCTAAAGCGAAGCAACAGTTGGGCTGCAGCTCAGCTGCACCATGGGCGAACTACAGCAAAGAAGACAAAAAAGCCCAGGGGAACAACTTATACAGCAAGACCAGTAAGGGCATGCTGTACTTGCACAGTCACGTAGGAGCTCAGAATATCCTTCATTTCTGGAGCAAGGGGCCCTGCACCTTATTTGGGGGGTAAGAGAAACACTGTTGTTCTGTAACACACATGCTGTGAGATGCAAACAAATTTTTATGTGGTTTCCTTTTATTGACCTCAGCCAGTTGCACCTCCCACCACTCTCTCAGAGGTCAAATAGACCAATGTTTAGCTCTGCTGGTGCTTCCTGTGTAGGGTTTATCCCTTCCTGTCTCAATGCAGCTTCCTTCACTGACTACCATCAACTAGCAGTACTTCAGAGGAGAATTTAAGTCAGCTATTTTCATGCATGTGTTGAAACATATGTGGGACATGGGAGGAAAAACCCAAAACTAAACATGTTAATACAGATAGAAAACTGTGAATAAGGTTTCCTGGCTGTCATAGATGCTAATACCATGGGATATATTGAGCTTAGAGTTTGTTGAGCTTTAGAAACTACTTCTTCTTTCGTAATTAATAATAGCTAATGATTCAAAGCATAGTATCATACCACAACTGGTTTTGTACTGTTGTGGTGCTGAGGACTTAGACACGGGCTGTGTTAATCCAGTGTTAGCAGCTGTGCAAACACAGAACAGGATGGCAGTGGTCATCTGAATGGGTGTTGGCTGTAGTCTGGGGCTCCTTGAAGTCACCCAGCATCTTCTGGTTTCAGTGAGAGCTGTGTTCTTCCTCTTCGTCTTTAACCCCTAAGTGCACTGTCACATGGGCAGGAATGATGCATCCACAACCATTCCTGAGGTACACAGATCAATGTCAGCAAGTCTCTGAGCAAGAGGCAATTCTCTGAAGTATTCAGAGTTGCTAAGTGGGCAAGTTTCCTTCCGCACTGGTGCCAGTTACTGCTGTTCTGCTGGGAGAGACAGTGTGCCAAGATTATCCAGCCACAAACCAGGAACTGTGGGTGTCCTCAGGCAGAGGCCTTGGTCCAGCTATGGAAGAGTAACTTGATCACAGGTGTCAAGTCCAGTCCTGCGATGGCAGCACATGGGTCAGCACTCAGCGGCAGTGTTGAAATCCTGAAAACTGATGAGACCCGAAACAAGCTCTTGGCCTTTTAATCCTGACCCATTCCTCAGGGGAATGGAGCTGTCTAGATTCAGTGACATCTCTCAGAGGTACTTTGAGCACTGTGCTGGGGGAATTTACAACATTAGTTTGGTGGGATGTTTCTGTGAGCACAGTGAGCCACAGTCGGTGCGGAGGCTTGCGGTGGTGCATGCAAGGCCCCTGCTGGTGGTGCCTTTGATTGGTAGTTTCTTTCAGGATATTTTCTTACTGTCTCATCTTCATAATTCTAACACTGTTGCTATGTGTAGCCTATTGGGTCTCCTGGACAAATAATAATCTGCTGAACATCACAGTTTCTCAGGAAGGGCTTTAAATGTTGGCTACCGTCTACTTTATTTATTTGTTTGCTGCTTCCATCCTTGCTTGAATCTGTGATGAGGTTGGAAACATGGTCATGTCTCTGTGCAATCACGTCCCTTCTCTTGGCCATCACCTGGTAGCTTGTGAGGACCATGACTGTCAGTGCTCCGTGAGCAGGCTGGAGAGCCTTTGTTTGGTATTGGCAATGCCTGTGGCTTGTATGAACACATCCAAACCTGGCTTTACTTAGATACTGCAAGTACAAGCAGCAGTGGCCCTTTCCAGTGTGGCCCTTTCAGCTTGCACTGACACTTGTGGTGCACTTACAGTGTCTTGTCTCACCTCAGCTCACTGCTCCAAGGGCATCCTACAAGACCTCCACAGCAGCTCCTGATTGTGAGGCAGGCAAGTAAGTGTCCTGCAAGATAAGAGTGAAGGGCAGAGGCAGTGATCCTGATCACTCTGAGCTGCTTGGGATCCTTAGGAAAGCAGTACTTGCTGTCATGTGGTAGTTTGTCACATCTGATGGGAGGCAGGATCTTACACTTTATTTCATTCCAGTGGCTCTACCAGGCCAGTGCTGTGTTCTGATGGTGACCAAAGATGTTACTAAATAAGAACTAGAACTCCAGGTGGAGAGTCCTGGACTAAAATGTTCAGCTTCAGCTACAGAGCAGTTGGTTTATGGTGGGGACTGAGAAGATTGATGAACCTGCATGTTCTTGTTAAATCTACAAGTATTTGTGCTTCAGAAATCAGTGATCTGAGTCAGCACAGTAGTTATGTATGATATAAAAACAACACCTTGTTATTTTAAAGTGGTTTTGGAGTTCACTTATTTTTCTTAGCGTTAATAGCATAAAACTCACTTTCTTGATATTTGTGATGGTGGTATAATGAACTTGTGGTATGATTTTGATATACTGTCTTGTCCTCTCATTTCCATCCTGTTTGGAATTCAGATTTTTCTAATCTTTTATTTTATGGTCCAGTTTCCAAATAGTTTCCCTTGCGCTTCTGTTTCGCTGTGTTTTCAGAGTCGAACATAACCATACACAATTTTTGAGGTAACTGTGTTAACAGCACACAGCATAAAGGCACAATGTGCTCTGTGTTATCCTGTGGGGTTTATGTAATAAAACCTTCCATTGCAAAGTTGTTTTATTGGTGCACAGGGGGTTTTGTCCCAGCTCTACTTAAGAAATTAACTTGGATAGTTGAAGTGCATGTGTACAAATTGCTCTGTCTTGGGCAGCCTGGCTGGCTTTATATCTTACATTCCATGACACTTGGGAAGGAGGCAGGAGTTTTGAACCTGCCCTTTCATTTGAACTAAACCTTCTTCAGGTTTGTCTGGGAAAATAATTCTTTATTTTCAGAACACATACAACCGTGAGTAAGTAGAATGTTTTCTTTGACAAACAGTTTTCTTTCTGGAGTGTTTGTGGCCAAAAGGATGGTATGAATCCATGGGGGTTTTGGTGTGTTAATTTAATGATTTAGTCATGTGAATCAGCTGAGTGAACTGTAGCTGAAGTGTGGTTTAGGTGTTAAGTGTTTGCAAATGTTCTTGCTAGCAGCATTGGCAAGTTCATGCAGATGTACAAACAAATATTTTTTTTTGACCTCAAACTGAGATAACATGTAAAAATTTGTCAGACCTAAATGTTTAGGGAGAGTGTACTGATGCTGAAACTTTGGGTCAGCGAAGACTCTGGATCATATGCCTGAATGCCTACGCTGACCAAGGAGATAGAGTGTTTTGGTCGTTTTCGGGAGAGCAAACTGGTAAGTGTCTGTCTAGCTGTGCTCTCAGTGAATACAGGGATGGAAAAGGCTTCCATCTCCCAGCTGCCAGTTTTGGTTCTGCTGAGATGAGGAAGGACTGAAATTGATGTTACCTTCTGGATGAGAAGTGAATCTGTGAACTCAGCCCTTTTTTTGCTAGTGTGTCACCCTGTCAGCCCCCTGGCTTCTGCCATGGAGGAGACTAACAGGGTCTCGTAGCAAAAACTGCCAGTCCAGGGGAGCAAGGGGAATGGACCGTGGGTGTTGAGGTACCCCTTCAGTGCTGGGGTCTCTCTGAGGCTCTAGTTCTACCTGTGGAGTGCTGCTGCAGCCCAAGGTGTGCCTGGGTTTGGCCTGTAGGCAAAAGCCCTGACTCCAAAGCTGCTCAGCAGGCACCTCTCATCAGCACTGCTGTTTGCGTTGTTTTCTGGACAGAAGGAGAATTTAATTGTAAGTGCCTGTAATTCTTACCCTTGGAATCTTCAGCACACTTTGTGCCTGTGCAGGGTCCTGTGTAAATACCAAGATCTTTTGCTCCCCTTGGAAAATTGGCTGTCTCACTTGATTTGCTTCCCTCCCCCCACCCCCTTTTTTAAAAAATTTTAATTTTGCCTGGCCTTTCCATGTACTTAGGGCGAACATTGTTCAGATGATACCTGCTTGTGCTCAGCCAGGGCATTAGATTGGATTTTTTTATTGCCTGCTGTATTCGCTCCTGAAACTTTGTGGTAACGCATGGAAGTGCTCAGAGAGAGCAGCCAACTTGCTTTATGTGAGTTTTGCTGGGAGTATGTGACTGAAGCAAAACTTCATGGAACTGAAGCAGCTCTCAGCTCCTCCTCAGTGAAGTGGTTTTTAGGATCAGAGCCAGAAGGTCACAGTTATTCACCCGTTGTTACTTCCTGAGCATTATGGTTATTTGTCCCTGAACAGACGCTAGAGAGGGCATTGCTGCATACTGCAAAGCAGGTAGATAGTTCATGGGATCTGCAAGGGGAGTACTGATGTTAAATTCGATCCTGGCTCATCCCTGGGAAGCAGTGAGCACACCTGAATGTCAGCATCATTGGAAAGGCATTTGGGTGGCATCTGTGAAATGTGTTTGGTTGGTTTCAGATCAGTTCAGATCCAGTGGTGTGGATTTGTGCTCTGTCACCCTTGGATCCTGTAAAGTTCAGAGGTGTGCTTGGCTCAGAGAGGCTGACCTTGCCCTTGGTCAAATGTGAGGCTTGGTCAGATGATTTGTACTGGCACAGCTCCCCTTTCTGTGGTTTGGACTATGTTCAGACCTTGGGAAAGAGAGGAACTGTATTTCCTAAAACACAGGGTATTTTGGAGTATCTAACCCCCATCTGGATGCTAGATGCAAATTATCAGCAAGTCCTGGATCCTCTTGGAAAAGGAACCGGTACTTTTAGAACTGACATTCTTCGAGCTGTCTCCAGCTGGGACCTAATAAGATGGGGGAACCCCAAATCTCTTGGTAGTGCTGAAATCTTGGTTCTTCTGAAATCTTGATTCTTCTCATAACACCATACCTGTGGTCATGTGAGGGTGGTAATTAAGTTCTGGTGGTTCTTGTCCAGCAGTGCTGTGCACTTGAGGGTGAGGTTCTTGGAGAGAAGGCTCTTTCCTGCATACCACAGATATGCCAGCTGTTAACTGGTTTTACTGGGAGCTGAGTGGCAGCTGACCCACATAAGGATAATTATACATAAAGAGAACATACTGGCACCTGGTTTTGTGCAGTATGCAAAATGTAGTGTTGCTTGTTCTGATGTCTGAGCCTTGACAGTACAGTCTGTGTGGATCTTGAACAATCCAATAAAAGCTAATTGAGGAGGAAGAGGTTTTTGCACAGGTTTTAAGTAAACTGAGGTTGTTCAGCTCAGCTTGGGAAAATCGGTTGCACAAAATCTAGGGGCCTTTGGGGGCTAAAATAGCACAAAATATTTTGTTGCTAGTGGCAAGTGAGCAGGCGTTGGGCAAGGCCAGCATTCACCTGTGTCAGTGTGTGCTGCAGGGGTGGATCAGTGCTTAAATCCCAGGGGAGGCCACACAGCTCCAGCTGAGGCAGCCCAGGCAGGGGTGGGAGTTGACTCAGCTCTATCAAACCTGCTCCATGGCAGGGCAAATGGGGTCTGTGGTGGCAGCAGTTGTATCAGCACTCCAGGCTGAGGCTGGACACGGAGTTATTACCTAAGAAGAGGCAGATTCCACTGCACTTGGCGTTTTTCTTTGCTCTTGGCACAGCTCCCCACCCACGCCAAGGGTTGGGCCTGGCCCATGCTGGACAGCTGCCCTTGGCCAGGCTGGGATCAGAAGTCCAGAAACACTAGTGTTCAGAGCTGTAAAATCCGTAGCTGGTGTGTGTTAGTGCAGGTGTTTGTGCAGACACAGCCTTAAAGGCTTATGTTGTTAAATATATGTCTCTCTCTCTCTGCTTTTTATTTTATTAGTGCTGTCTCTCTTATGAAATGCAGGTGTCCCATATAACACGAAGGGAGATAAAATTCACTTTAATGGCTACAATTATACTTAACTATGCTGAGTCAATGTGACAGAAAGAACAATGTGTTCAGACTGGCATTTTATAATGTAATGTCCTATTAGGCAGTAAGGAAAGAGATGCCTTCCTGAGGAGAGTGGATAGAGCACAGATTAAAAGAAAGAATCTCGAAGGCAATGCACATTTTAATTTGGGTTGATGAAATGTCACAGCTTGAGGCCCTTGCCCTGCCTGCAGTCCCTCTGCCCCCAGGGCTGTTGACCAGCCCCAGCCCAGCAAGGCTGTGTCAGCACCACTTGTGAAAGGTTGTTCTGGTATCAAGGCTGTTGTGTACCCAAAGCACTGGTGCTGCTGGGTGAGCAGGGTGCCCAGCCAAGAGTCTACACTGCTTGGGGTGGGGTGGGGTAAGGTTGTTTTGGACTTTGGCTGGTTGGGAATTTTTTTAACCATCCTGCAGTCCACTAGTGCTGGATCTCTAATAGGTCTGACAAATGACAGCAGCATTTCTGATGGGGGAAGGGGTCATGTCTGACCAGGTGTTTCTTTTGGAGGCTTGGGGGGTGTGGTCCTTTGGTAGCAGGGTTGTTCTGAAGCCTGGGACCGGGTGGGTCTTTCCAGTGGGCGGCTGCAGGGCATGTGGCTGTGATAGCTACTGCCCTTCCTGCCTGGTTAATTAGTGATCTGAGCAGCCATCCTGCTTTCACTGATGTGGGATGAGAAAGTGATTGGGGCCGGGATGCTGGGTAAAGGTTTGGCTTTGCCTGATTTCATATGCAATTCCTAAGTGTACGTTATGTGAGCCCTTTCTGACATTTGCTCACTGAAATGAACACAATCACCATAAGTTTTCCACAATGGCTATCCCAACCCCTGGAATAAGCCAGAATCTTTATTAATAGCTCATGCTTGGACTTTGCTCTCATTTAGAAAATTAAAAGGCAGCAAAGTACCTGTTGGGTCTTATACAAATAAAAGTTGGGAATTTTTGTTGGTTAGTTGGTTTGGGGCTTTTTGTTGTTCTGTTGATTTTTTTTTTTTTAAAACTGTTAGAGACTGTTCACCTAGGAATTGAATTGAAGGGGCAGTTGATCCTACCAAACCTTGAGCCGTGCAACAACCTCCCCACTCCCCCACCCAAAATGGTAGCAGTAGGAACCCTTTATTGCTGGAAGCCAAAATGGTTCAGCTTTCCAGCAGTTCTTTTTGCAGGTGGAGCTTCCACCAGGGAGTATTTTAGGGCTTTCATCACAGCTTGTTAAATCCTTGCTGTAAACATACAGCAGCAAAAGAAAGAGCTGAAGGTGTGATTTCTGCTGGCACCTGCTCCTTGGGAACAACATGGAACAGCTAAATGGGTGCACTAACCACCACAGCGTACCGTAACCACGCTTTCCCTTCTAGCAGATGGCAAAAAGTTTTAGCATCTTGCTTTTCCAGGATTGCGTGTTCCAATTTGGAAGCCTTTTTCAAGCCACTTGCTCTAGGATAGTCCTGTTTTGTCACTTTACGTGGAGAAACTCTCCCTGGTAATCTGCGTCACGCAGCACAAAGCGAGGTTGACTCCTGCACGAAGGCAGCTGCCACTTTCTGTCACATCTGAGCAGCCCCAGCCAGCACAGCCTGTCCTCAGCCCTGGCCACAGGCCCAGCAGCAACACTGAGCAAGTGGCTGCCCTCAAACTCTTGTGGCTTCAGCGTGCAGCCTCCCTTCTGGCTGCTGGAAGCTTTAACCTGCACTGAGGAGGGACAGTGTTATGTGTTGTGTTGTGTTCTGTCTGGAACAGAGCCTGTGCTTCCAGAGGTAGAGCCTGTGCAGTAATGGGAAAGAGACCTTTTGGGATCCTGATGGGTGTGCCACAGCAGCCTCTAATCCCGAGTAGGGAGAGGGGAAAACAAGCAACTACCAGACACCAGTGCTGATGTGTAACAGATCAGTACTTCAAATGTTTCAACTCCCTTGTACTGAGACTGACTGGGAATGATCAAGATGCATTTTCTGTTTGAAATAGGTGCAGTACTTCTTCAAGATTCTGGACAACTAACAGGCTCCATCCTCACCCACTGCAACAGACACTCACACAGAACTATGTGTTCATTCATTTATTTGTCCAATGTTTCAACCTGACTGAAATACAAGATCAACAAGAGCACTGTACTCCTGGCTATTATTACATGTTAGAACATAGAATGCACTTTAGACAACATTTAACACCATTCTATGGGGTACTGCATTGCTTTTATAAAGTTTAAAATAAAGATTTATTTTCAAACATGTGACTTTGGTTTATTTCATACATTACACTTTCTTGCAGAAAAAATAAAATTGTACAACTGCATAAATATAAAATTCTTCCACCATGAAAATGGCTAAAACATTCAATAAAGACATTAGCACCACACTGTGCGATGCCTTCAGCAGGAAAAAAAAAAGAAAAAAGAAAAAGAAAAGAAAATATACAAAGCAAAGAGTTATGCCTATCACTGAGGAGAGTGATAGTCTGACCCAGTCTCTCACACAACATACTGGAGGATAAGGGAAGAGGTGGAGAGAGAGACAGCATTCGCTACAAAGCACAGTACACAATCACCTATTCTCTTTAACTTCACTTAAGTTAGTTTCCCTGCCACCCCTCCAAATAAAATACCCTAACACCACAGAAAAGCCAGAAGCCTTATGGAGTGCTGTTAAATATCATCTCACAGGTGGGCCTTTCTCTGAAAAGGAACAAAATAATGAGAAGTTTCATGCCAGTTCTAGTCCCATTGAGTATTTACACCTTGGACAGCAAAAATCTTTGCTCACAAGAAGTAGAAAACAGATACAATACATGGCTTGAAAAATGACCAGAGTATGCACCTATAGTACTGTACACTAAATAAAATACACAAGGCAGCAATACTTAGGGGCCAGAAACACTGCTTACTACAAGTCAGTTATGGAATCATAATTTACAGTAAAAATGGGCATGTCCCAAGGCTCAATTTTGTTTTCTTTTGTCATTTACAGTAGAATAAATATTTGTCGCTATTGCTACACTTTGTTTACATTCTAACCTAGTAAATGCAGAAAGCTAGTGTAAAGCATATAGATTACGTGTAGGTCCCATACGTATGACAGTTTGTTCAAGACTAGTAGGTTTTCTTTTTTGTTCATTTTTTTTTTTTTAACCTTTTTAAATGGCTAGGAGGAGGAGGGGGGAGGAAGAGAGTTGTGCTTACGATCAGCTGCTTTTTATGTCAAATTTAATATCAAAGCGTCCCTGGAAGCGGTCCTTGTCACTGTAGACGATGTTCTGCCCGTAGGCCCTGCATTCCACACGCACCTCCACGTCGTAGGTCAGGTTGGTGAACTGCACGGCCACCAGCGGCTGCAGGTACCGCGGCTGCAGCAGCTTCCCGTAGTAGGGGTAGTACTGCAGCCCGAAGCCGGGGTAGCCGCCCATCCCGTAGTACTCCACCGTGCCGATCTTGTCCGCGTCTTCCTCGCGCTGCGGGGCAGAAAAGGAAGTGCAACCAATGACAACCACCCAGACTCTGCCTTCGGCAGCCCTTGGCTGTATCTGCCGCTGTTCTTCAGCCAGACCCTGACCTCTCCTTTGCTCAGCGCTGGTCCCCACCGTGACAGGACCGGAGCGTCCAGTGGTTCGGAGGATGTCCCAGCACTGCCCGATCAGCACACAGACAACAGCACCTCCCAGCACACATCAGGCAGGAAAAGGGCTTTGCTTTATTTAAAGCCTCAGCCACTTTACACATTTAGAAGCCACCAGAGCCTCCAGTGGTACAAATTCACGGGCTTTGGCTACAAAAACTTCACTGTTTCTCAGCTGCTTTACACGTGCCAAGTATGAAGTATCTTCCCTGGAGGCCTTTTTTCAGCTCCAGCACAGCACTTGGAAGCTAAGTGGCTGTTTTTGAAGATACCTTTAACTATCTTGCCCTGCTTTTACCCCACACTGTGAGGACAGCACTAACTCATCCAGTGGGGCTTTGAAAAATGTCTTTTCCTGAGGGGGAGATATTCCAAGTAAGAATCGCCCCATTTGTCTATGGAAAGGCAGGCACGGGGTAACCATACTTGGACAAAGGCTTAGTTGTCCCGTGCAGCTTCCCAACTCTGCTCTGTTGTATTTCAACTTACCTTGGCAACACAGTGGACAGGGATGAGATTTGGGTTGTATTTTGCCATAACCTCGGGAGGGAGGCTTTCATTTGCTGGAGCCTAGAAGAAATCCAGAACAAGGGGATGTTACACACTGGACACCCCTCTGCAGACTGGAACACTTTTGCAGCAAAAAAGGCCAGCAGTACCGAACACACACCATTAACTAGAATCCCTTCTAAGCACAGTTCCAGAAGCAACAGCTCTCAGTGGTTCGTGGGACAGAGAAGCAGCCTAACACAACTGGAAGCAGGGGAACTTAACCCAAGCAGAACTGCTGGCTGTTCTTACAGCTTCACCTGCTGCAGATACAAGCAGATCAGGCTGGCTTTAATTCAATGGTGTCCCCGGGGAAAGCGTTTCATGGCAGTGTGTCTATAGCTAGTGAGGCTTGTTTATGCAAGCTCAGGCAGCAGCAGGAAGAGATGCACTGGTGCAGGATTTGCCACCTGCCTGCCAGGTCTGTGCAATCAGGACTGGAAATGCAAGGAAAGAACAAAGTGTGGCAGTCTCACCCTGACATTACTGAACTTCAGCACCACCAACAAGGAAGGGCAAAAGTTCTGGGTATGTCAGGGAAAATTTGAATGCCAACTCTTGATAGTCCAACCATTAACCCAGCTGGTCTTTGATCTTTTAAAGTGCAGCAGTGTTGCTTGACAACATTGCAGTTTCAGATCTGCTTTACAAACATTTTCCCAATGCAAGAACTATGGGGTCTCTGCTGGAGTGTGGAACCACAAAAATAAATACTGCCTTGGATACATAGTTGCTAAATGAAACATGGAAAGGCACTCCTTGACTAGACAATGTTGTCTAATGCAGCCTGGAGCTCTCCAGAGCTCCATGGCAAGGAGCCATTAACACCAAACCCTTCTCTTTCCCAGCCGTCAAACATGCACATCTCATGTCATTCCACAGCCACCACAACTCAAGCCACCACAGTACATTCCTGTTAAATTGTTTCCATCACAGATCAGATAAACCAAAATTCAACTCATTTCTTTTAGCGTGGGACAGGCTCCCTTTGAAACAAAACATTCCTCAGGACTTGTTAAGACAGCACCATTCCCCATCCTCAAGTGCCCTGGCAGGTGGAGGTGAAGGTGGCATAGAACGCCCTTTGCACTGCTCTTCATCCGAAAGATGGTGTGGTAGGTTTTGCACACCACCTTATTCAACAGCACATGCTTTGCCACTGAATTCTTAAAAGAAATTTTTAGCATTTAAATGTGTTGGGGAAAAAACAGAAGGAAAAGCCATGAATGTCCAGATTAACACCCTTCTGCATTACTGCAGACTTGCGTTCAGGTGAAGCACAGAGCAACCAGGTGGCAGAGATATCCTACAGCCTCTGGGAAACTACATTAAATTAACTAAAGACCTCCTCGCCTTTCTTGCAGCTGTGCCTGACTTTCAAATGTAGTTTACTCTTTAGAGCCTGTGTTTCACTTTGGTATTTAATATTAGCAGTTCATTTAATTAAGCAGTTTTAGCAAAGCAGACAAGTCTACACTGCCTGAGGAAAAGAATGGAGTGGATCAGGGCATAACAAAATGTACTCATGTTACTACAGACAAGAGTTGGTCTGGGATGGTGCCATGGAAGCATACAGGAATTTAAAATGGAATTTATCATCTGAAGAAAAAGCCTCTTGATAGCAACTCCATTGGCAGGCTCAGAAGTTACCAGATAAATAACCAGGACGTTGCACTGTGAGGGTCACTGCTGCTTGTTACCAACTTGCAGTGCAGAGTTTTCACTGCTTTTTAATTAAAAGCATTTTTAGAGCTAATTACTCAAATTGTCTCACAATTTATCCTCTGCAGAAATGGTTTAATACTGATCTCTTTCCAGAGACCAAAAAGCAGACACAGCAAACTTGCAGCCAACCCCTCCTCCTGATCAGTAGCTTCTGTTAGAAAGGGAAGAGATACTTGCCTGAGGTTTGAAGCCAATAATTCTGTTGAGCTTGACAAGGATGCATGGTTTGCCCTCCTTGTACCCATAGGTGGGATCATTTAATCCAGAACAGTTTTCCAGCCATTCACGTTTGAATTTGCAGACCTTCTTCTGGCCCTGGGCATCATTATATGGTCCTCTCTCTTTGTATTCAGTGGGTGTGTCTGTCACAGAGCAGGAAGGAAAAAACAACCATATGCAGCGGGATCTTTTGTGTGTCAGGAACAGCAACACTTACGCTTCCCTGGGCAGTTGGGATTTCCCCCTCACCAGGGCAGTTAAGGCACTCCACAGACTTACGCCCAGCCACCCCCCATGTGGGGCTGCTCCCAGACCAGCAAGTTTTATGGAGTTTTGTTTTATAACCGCAATTTCTTCCAGAATCACCTGGCTCAGAGATTAATTGTTTTCTGGGCAGCTTTTACACACAAGTTCCCCTCAGATTTGATACAGATGTATTATGAGGTGAAAGTCTCATTCACATGACTACAAATAACCTAATTAAAGGTTAACACCTCCCAGATGTTTGACTGCATGGCATGAAGAGGACCAACACTGGCTTTAGCAAAGTCATCAGTAAAACCCCAGAGAGAATAAGATCACTGAAGAAGATGAATGCCACGAGCTTCCGAGCCAGCTGCAATGTTCTCCAAGTGAAACATTTAACCTCTACAATAAGCTGGTGAATATTGCCCAGTGTGGTCTGCCCACACGAAATTAATGAGCAGCCATATCACTGAAACCAGAGCCTGCCAGTTTACCAACATGCTGCTGGAACAGCTGAAGACTAAGACCAACACTGCTCACCCTCAGCTCCTGGTGGACCTGACAGAGGCATCATTCAGAGCCCTCAGCTGTAGGAAACAATTGAGACTTACCTCCACAGTCCTGAAACACAATGTTTTCGGTTTGTTGCTCAGCACTGTAGTCCCTTAAGAAATTATCAAGGTTCCTCACATAGGGTTCGTAAGTTTTGGATTCGGAGGCAGTAAAGGCAATTTCTGTCTTTTGAACCTGGGGGACTTGAGTCAGTCCTATGAAAAGCAAAATCAGAAAGAAAATATTAAGTACACTTCAGAGCTGCACAGCTTCCAGGTGGTAACAAGAACATAACTCCTAATAATAATCTCTATTTTTCAGACTTAAGAACTTTGACAAAACAGCCTAAGCTCACTGGAGGAGAGGTTCTCCTCTTTCCAACAACAGTCTTAAGTATTTATCACAACGTTTGCATCAGGTGAAAAGATAAAGATCACAAAATGGAGAAGTGAGTCTACAAGTCAAGGCTTCCTTCAAGAAAAACAGCCAGCCACAGGTCCACTGTGCACTTCTGCCTCTTCCTCAAGGACAGAAGGGAAGCTGCGTGTGAGACCAACCATGCAGAACGTGAGTAACCCTAACAGGCTGCCTTCGGTGTCTGCAAATCCTGTGCTTAGGATATAGCATAGCTGTCCACTCATGAACTCCTGCAATAAAAGACAAGAGAGGTTCCCCATGTCCAGTCACACTCTGTCAGCTACAACCCACATGGCCTTTGTGCATCTCCCTTGTGGGATGTGGGCAGGAGACATTTTCTCCCTCAGTAAATTCAGCTGCCTGAGTGCTGCCTCCGCTCTTTGCATGGCCTAAGTGTGTATTTCTGACTGCAGAACTCATCTTCTGAGCTGTTACAAGCAGCTCATCACCAAGGAGGTGAGTAGGAAATGCCACGACACAGGAAAGTTGCTTAAATGACTCTCCAGATTCTGGGCTGTGCTAACCAACTCAGATTTAGACCATAATGATAATGCATGGAGAAGAGAAGGGACTACAAACAAGAAATGCCTACAGATGCTGAAGAGCACCAACTCCTTTGCTCTTCATTGTGGAACTTGGAAATAGTTGCTCCTATGCAGTGCTTAGATCACATTTTAATTCAAAGTACTGATGCATGGCTAACACTTTAATTTAAGTAATGGGAACCGAATTCATGCTGCTTTTGTGGCAGCCACTGTAATTATTGAGGTCTTGACTTCAGTTCAGTTTGTCATCTTCATTTTAGCAAGATCAAGAAAAGGAGCAGGGGAGCAGCATTTGCTCTGACAGCTTTCAGAACAGGCCTCTTGCCAAGAAGCTCTTCTGGTGCAAAACTCAGGCAGCTTAACCGGCTGGCCCCAACCCACAAAAGCTTGTGACTCAAGCAATTTTTCCAAAGCCACTTGAGTGCTTCTGCTCAATCCCTCCTCAAGCCAACTCACCACTCCCCTTACCCCCCCCCTTCCACTACCCACTAACTTGGAATTTGTAACCTAGGACAAAGATTAGCTTTGTTCCCCTAAACACAGCTCCTGATCGCCAAAGATTGTGAGAAGTCCAGCAAGGAGCTCGGGTGTTTCAAATTTTATTCCATGAAGCAGCTTTAACTGCTCAAAAACCCCTCTGCTTCAAATGGACCGAGTTGAGTTTACAAGTTTAGAAGCAATTTACAATTCCTCTAGCAGAATGACATCCTACCCTCCAAAGTCAGTGGCTTTCAACCTCTTTTTGAGCAATTACTCATTTCCTTGCTTCTCAAACAGTTATATATAGGATAAATACACCAGTTTCAATTTTAGTAAGGGACTTCAATCCCAACCTGCCAAGCCCTTCTCATGTTACCACTCAACTGGGAAGCAACAGACTCAGTCACCTGAAGTGGCTGTCTGGAATTGCAGCAGAGGCAGGCCAGGCTTTGGGTTTTCTCCTGGGTCTGCCTTTTTCAGAGTTCAAGTTACAGGGGTGTCATTCAAGTGTATAAATACAAAAGAAAAAAAAAAAAAAAAAAGAAAAATCAAGAAAACATGGCCAGGCTTGTTAAGCTCCAGTCAGGCAAGTGAAGCTGTTAGTTTTGCTCAGGACCTCCCCACCTCTGTTTCTTATCTTGGCCAAGGTAACACATAGGACAGCCACACAGGCCTGGCAAAGGTGAAGTGAAGGTCAGCAAGAGACACCTTTTGGTTTGTAAAAGGTAGAAGATCCCTGTTCTCTTTTAAAGAGATAGGTACAGTCCAAAACAAACCCTCTGCCCATCAGAAAAGTGGCTTGGCTGGAGAGCAGACTCCCATCCCAAAGCGTCCCTGTCTTGCACATCTCCACAGAACTGCCATGAAGCCCGGGGCAGTACCACCAAGCAGCTGTCCCAGAGCCCAGCAGAAGGGAACCACTATTCCTAACAGGTAGCCTTTGGCCATAGCTGAGCTGCTTTATGCCTAACTGGGAGCATTTCCAGGCAGTTGGATGAACCAGAATAGACCAGGCTTTGGCACACAAGTGCTGGCTTTGTTTAGGATAGGAGCAAAGTGGAGATCAATCTTCCCACTTAGAAAGCAAGAAAGAAAATCTTCATGAATATAAAAGACTTGTCATGAAAAATAACTTTATCCTAATTTAAAAAATGTGTTACTGGCTTCTACCACAACCTCCATTCTCACATGCCTGCAACTGACTGGATGCAAAGCCCTAAGCACTGACGTATCATTTCCTTCTGTACATCCCATAGCAAAACTAAAAGCTGCAGTGCTGTTAGCAGAGCAGCACTATAACTGAAATCTTAAGCAATCTTGTGTGAAAAACCAAGCATGTTGTATGATGGCAGAAGGCACCCTCTGCAGAATATTAACCTTTCTGGAACATTTTCTCATCCCCACCAGGGAACTTAAGCAAGTAGGGACAAAAAAACCACATTAAAATCTGAGCCTTTGCAGTACTACCTGCCATGTATTGCTAGACACCCAAGGAAGTGTGTGGCTGGCACAAATTAAGCTTTTAGGGGCTCCATGTATATGAGGAAGCCATTCATAAGCAAGTCCTGTTGGGGAAAAGAAACAAACCCACAAGTGCTTTCATAGCCAGGAATTTAACAACCCTCTCCCTATCCTCAGACTATAATCTGTGTGACACAGGTCTGCATCTCATCCTATTACGACAGAGATGCACCATGGTGTCACAGGGTGATGCTGTTCTTTCCACAGGAAAGAATCAAGTAACCTATTGCTAAAAGACTGATAAATTAGAAAATTGCTGCAACTGGCACTTAAGAGTGCCTTGTTAGGAAATAAGACTCTCATCTTCACTTGGCTGACATTGTCCACATAAATGATGAGCAATGCCTTGAGTTGGTAATGGACACCACCTTCTGTTGGCTGTGACTATACAAGGACATCAAACACCAAAAAAACCCATGTAAAGTCATTTGGGGTTTTTTTTTTCGGCTACAGTTCCACTTCCAAATGCCACTGTAGATTAAAATCCTGTTTATTCAAGTTCATTTAAAAAACAATTTTCCACATAGATTTTATCATTGTAAGCTGCAATAGCAAGTCTTCAGAAGTGTCCTGAGGGTAAAGAGGAAGAAACTAAAAGTGGGAAGTCAGGCTTGTTATTAGGAATGGTTGTATAAGGCTGTAGTAACCACTCTTGCTGCATCACACCATGCTAATTTCCAAGTACCGTGTAATCTTGGTTCCAAATGAGTATGAATGCTCCTGGGATGACACAGATGACAAATTGAGTGATCACTGCACCCTCCCCCAGTTGACTAAGTGAGGATAGATTTTAAAAGCCACCGTATCAAACAATGTCCTTCCCAGCTTCCAGTCAACCTCATCCCCAAAGTGCAAAAAGCAGGTGCAAGTCTTGTGCAAAGGCAGCAAAACCTGCTTGGCAGTAACATCCTGAAGCCTGAGATTTTCCCAAGCACAGGTGCTGCTGAGATGACAGAAGCAAAGAAGTGCGACTTCACAGGAGGCAGCACACACTGCTTTGAAGCCTCCCTGGCACCTTGCTGCTGCTGTCCAAGCTAAGTAAGCTGAGTGGGGAGCGCACACCAAAGCAGCCTTTTCCATGACGCACTCACTGCCCAGCAGTGCTTGAAGCAGGGACACCTGAAATCCCCTGGTTTGAGCAGGGATTTTTCCTTCCAGCCACCACTTACAGAGCTTTGCCTCAGGCAGCAGTGCGCTCTGTCCCCTCCACCAGCCCGCGATGGGATAATGTTCCACAGGATGCACACCACAAGATGGCAGGATGCACAGCCCAATTTGTATTGGGGTGGGGAGGGGAGAATGAAGGATTATGTTTTAGGGATGCTTTTTAAGAGGCAATACCTTCATCCTGCACTATTAGCAGGGTAAGTCCTCTGTGTTCAAAGCAGAGTCTGAGCCTGCAGCATACATGGAACTGGGAGCTGGGGCTGTAGCAATGGCAGGGCTGGATGGGCAAGTGAACTGCACTGTCCCTTCCCCCACCACAAGACAAAAGAAAGAAAAAAATAGTATAATGGAAAGGTACAATACTCAGCTTGCCCTGAAGCCCTGGATAACATTCCTGTTGTGTTCAATGCAGAAACCAATTACCATATTAATGACACTTGGCTACAAAAATAGCACTTTATGGCTTTCAATGTTATACCCATGTCAATAACTCAATACAACACCCTGTAGGTTCTGTTGCTGTTATGAAATCTATTGTATTTCAGAACAAGAATGATATTATAGCAGCCCCTATAGCATTTTTTCTTGCAAATCCTGAAGGCAAGTCTATTTTCCCTTTCTCAGAACATTCTGGGCTAACACAACAGTGACTTGCCCAAGAAGGACAGAGCACTAGAACAAGAATAAAACCAGCTTTTCTGGCTCCCTAGAAAATCCAGGGCTTTATCAAGCTGCCAGTATGCTTACTTGGCTCACAAATTTTCCCACAAGAACCAGGAATTAGAATCACACAACATCCTATTTTATATAGTTTATCATCCTCAGGTGTCTCAGATCACAAAGTTCAAGTTTGATGCTCACTACGCGTGTGTTCATTGACAGAACAGCAGCTGTGCTTGCAGCACTGGGGAGAATCCTGCACAGCCGGGGAATACAGGGATTGCTGACCCTCCAAAAGCAGTGCAGCCACTCACTACCTGTCAGTGTCTCTGAAAGCCTGCACTAAAGGGCTGTTTTGGACTTGCAGTGTCACAATTGCTGTGCTGCAGGACAAGGAACATTCTGGATATTAGGTGCCAACCTCTGCCATGCCCTGCACCAGCTTGTCCACATCTGTAGGAAGGGCTGTCAAAAGGACCCTGTGCTATTTACTAATTATTTCTTTGACATTTTATGCATCTGCCATTGCAGCTTGGTTCAAAACCCTTGTTTACTGGCTCCCCACCATCACACATTGAAGGAGCTGGATTTTGTTCTCCTTGATTTCAGTACATGTCCTGAAAGCTCATTACAAAAGATTCCTGACAACCTTTTCGTTGTTCCTCCATTTTGATTTCTGCAGTATACACTACAAGAGTATCTTGAAATTAAATTCCTTTTGTTTAAAAAAAAAAAAAAGCCCCAGAAAACTGGTGGAGTATGCAATAATTAAGATATTAATAAAAACCCTCTGCAGGCTGAAGTCTTTCAAAGAAATTTTACCAGAGTTGCTTTGAAACTGGAATCATAAACTGCTGTTTCACAGAACACAAACAGTCTACCTAGAATGGGTAACTATGTGACATCTGGCTGAACACCAGGGCTATCTGGTGAGACCTCAGATCCATGGGCTCCGTCACTAATTATTTCATCAAGGGGAAGAACACATTACTGAGTAACAACTACCCCAGCATTAGCCCTGTTGGCTTTCCAGATGCAGCCAATAGCTCTGGGCAGGATCAGTGACAGTCTTTCCTGCAAATATCAGGGTCCACTGTGAAGACTAGAAGAGCTGCTTTCAGAGCTTAAGACAGCATTTACCCCAGCCATAGTGGCGGTACACAAAGAAATGCAACACAATAACAACACAGCAGTTCCAGCCTCTGTTCTGTCTTTAGAGTTCTGGTAGAAAAGCAGTTATCTGCAAAAGATGACTTAGCTGGGCTGTAACACCATTTGGTGATGGCGACATTCTCTGTGTTTAGGGCAGGGAATCACAGCACAGCACTGCAGACAATGGGGCTGCAAGACACAGTGCAGCACCAGAGCCAACTTGTGTGGCTACAAGCCATCAGCCTCACAATTGTCACTTAAATACCACTGTTATTAAAAGCTTCTGAACTGTTTTACAGAGCAACTGGAGACAGATCGTTAGGATGCCCAGTGCCAGGCAGCCTCAAGGTCATTTGTAATGTGGGAAAACAGCAGTTGCGCAGCTCCCCCCTGCGCTCCGGCCGCCGCTGGCTGCAGCGGGAATCGGATAGTGCAGCACAGCCTGGGCAGGCGGAGCGCGGACTTGCAGCGAGGGCCACCCGCTCCTTCTGCCCTGCCCAAGGCCGGCTCGCTACAGGCACTGCTCAGGCGTCGTTTCGAGCAGAGATTTCTTCTGTCTGTGAGGTCGGGTCACACATCAGCAACTACCAGGCCCACCCTCCCTTCACTTCCCACACCAGTCAGTTGCACTTCCCACTAGTGAGTGCCACAGCGTCTCTAGGGGGCGGGGTACTTTGGTGTTGGATAATGGAGTTCCGTGAACACTCCCAGAATTGGCACTGTCCCCTTTCTCCTTGTGCACGCCACTTCCACAGATTTTATCTTTAAATATTTTATCTTTATGCCTTCACTTACCCATGTGAACAGAGTGGCTCTGAAGAAAAAAACTGAACCCATCTTCCTCATACAGCCCGTTCCCAAAAGTGAAGCCTTTTAGCCTTGCCCCATCACTTCCACTTAGGGGAAGGGAAAAGCAAACTGGGTTCAAGCTCCTCTCAGAGAGGAGACATTTTTCATGTGATGCAACCTTTAATTCTAGCAGGATTGTCTTCAAGCCCCAGTAATGTTAACACAGAAGGCTGAGAACATACCCACCCCCTAAAAATATGTGTTGCAGCAACGACACACTTATTTCATCCTCCTTCTTGAGGTGAGTAACCAACCCCGCCTTCCCAGAACAGCTTGCACAAAGTCAAACACGGGCCTCCTATTTAGTTACCTGGAGGTGCCACTCGATCCTGGTATTTGGGCTCAAATTCACTGACAGTGAGCAACATCACTTGGATGGTCCCGATGAATATACCTGCCAGGCAACCGTAGAAGATGACATAGAAGAGGAGGATCTTAACTGCAAGAGAAAACAAAGAGGAATCAAATCAAGCCCTCCCGGCAGTCATGTTTCAGGACAGTCCAATCTTTGTCACTTTACAAGGAAGAGCCCAGCACACGGAATTCAGATATTGCAAAGACATGTGTTTAACAGTGAGATTATGCCCTGATGCAGACAGAAAATATAAGGTGGTGGGGAAACATGAGCCCCTGAAAACCTAGAAATCCATGAATCAGGGTTTGGGTTTACAAAGTATAAAGACTTAAACCATGTTCCCCCACGCTTTCAAGGATCCCTTGGCTGACCCAGCACTACCACCACAGGCCCTCGCAGTTGACGCTGTCAGTGATCCAAGTGCCCCACAGCAAGAATGGGTGTGCTTGAAGGATACTCATTCCACACAGCTCTGGGGCTCAAAGCTCTTTCCTGGAGCAGTAACAAGTAAATGTTTCATTCATGTTTACAACCAATTATAAACCCTGATCTCTTCTAGTAATTCAGGCCATCACTTCCAAAAAAAGACAAGGGGTAAAGAATTCATGCCCAGTTAGCTCCAGTACTCCATCTCAAGTGTAGGAAAGTACTCTTAAGGTGTCAAAATACTGCACATTTAGCAGCTTTGTGTGCCTACAAAGCCACTCTGGCACTGCTCATACCAATTAAAGAGTGAATTACATAACAATGAAAGATTGAATGCAGTTTCAGTCTAAAGGGAACGTCTAGAATTATCTTGTAGGGGGAGTGGGAAGAATGGAGAAGAGCCTGGAGATTCAGCCCAGCACTAGGTATCAGTTACGAGTTTACAAGGATTATCTGAACTGATTAACTGCAGGGTAACATGCCGTACTATGCACCACCAGGCCGCCTACAAGGGTAGGCCAGCCCATGCCAAGCAACTGTATTGCTCATCAGGCTGCAGCGACAAGCAGAGGCCACAGAGAACTCGAGAGCGAGCCTGCTTGATCTCAGACTGTCCTCACCTAATTGCAAAAGTTTATTTGAAGGACTTGAAGTGATGAGCTACCAGGGAAGACGAATAAGTAGTGGGTGCAAGTATTCCTCCTCACTCCCCGGCCCCATCATAAAAAAACCCGTACATCATTAGAGAAGCCTCACAGTGAAAGCTGGCAGTTCTGGTCGTTTTTAAGTCTATGAAAGACAGGCAAGCAGGAGGGCCACCCAGAGAAACAGAGGCGGAGGGACACTGTCAGAAAGGCACTCCATCCTCTTGTCTTCCTCATGTTGACTGAAGGCAGCCAGGGCTGGAGGGCAGAGCTGGGTGCAGTAACGTGGTGCTCCAAGGAGTTAAAGCACTCTTTGGTATCCAGGCAGCGTAAAGCAAATGGCCGTGACGTCAGGGACGTGTGGAAATTTTTTCCAGAGCACGGTCATAGGAGGTGCTGTTGTAACAAACCAAACACTAATGCTGTTTGCAGCGTAATGCCTTTGAGTTTTGTAACATCAAAAGGCAAACGCTGGGAGGTAGCTTACTTAATCAGGTTCCCAGCCAGGATGCTCTAAACGCCAAAGACACCTTAAAGGTCAAAACCACTCCAAGGTCTCAGAAAATACGCAGTGGGTCTAGAAATGGAGCACGACAGGGTTGAACGAAAAAGCTTCTTGCAACAGGTAGGCTTATAACAGAAGAATCTGATCATCAGCCTGCAGATCGACTCAGCAAATGGAAATCAGTCCTAGGCGGATAGGTACGGGCACTCTGGGAGAAGGAACCTGGTTCAGTCTCCGCGTTTGAAGCACTGCGCAGTTGCCTGGTGCCTCAGGAGCAGAAAATACCTCTCCATGCGCACCCACAACCCCATTCTGCTCACGTAAAGATACGGCAGAAGCCTGCTCTAGTCCGCCTGCCAGAGTTGCCGGCTTTGGATGTGGCACCTCCGGCCGATCCATTACAATAGGAGCTGAATTCAACATCGCAGGGGTGGCAACACCAGCTGTGGTTGGCAGCAACTGGGAGACTGTCTATTTGCGTAAAGAAATTAAAAGCCTCTTTAAGCTAAATGCTATTTATACAGCACCCAATGAATACATCATAAACATTTATGAGGAATGCACATAGAGCCATTTCCTTCTTGCGGAGATATTAAAAGTCAATTGCTCTTTCTCAGCGGAGTAAAACTCGCTTGGTTTCCTTTATCCAGAGAAAACAGAAAAAAAGAAAAAGCCTCTATGAGGTCTAAGGCAGATGAGGGCTGCGAGGTCAGGGTCCCCCAACGGCGATGCTCCCGGGCCGGGCCAGCCACCGGGAAAGGAAGGAGACCCAAGGACGAGGCGCCCTCGACAAGGTCGGCCCGACCCCGCCTCACCCCCGGACCCACCTGGAGCCGCACGCGGGGGGCAGCGCTCGCCGGCCCCCGCGGGGCCCCAGCGGACACCGAGGGGAGAGGGCAGCGAGACCCCGTCCCTGCCTCCCTCGCCCCGCGCGGACGCCCCGTCCCCACCCCC